>CM056822.1:4185000-4375000 GCA_029853015.1 Chelidonichthys spinosus | reverse complement strand
AGGTGAGCTCAGATTGATTCCTGTTATACCTCCAAAATAAAAGTACTGTCATTTTTATGTTGTAATTTAAGTATAATGTCCATCATGAGTCGTGTCTCATAACATAAATCAATCCTCCATCTCTACTTCATCTTTTTCATTCCTCCAGCTCCAAACGTCCCTCCTCCTCCTCCGCCTCCCGCTGGCGGGGAAGGCTTTGGGGAGGAAGATGAGGAGGAGGGGGAGGTCTTCTTCTCCCTGACAGGAAACAGAAAGTCAACGCCTCCCCCGCCCATCGCCGTCCGACACAAGAGGAGCTGCTCCGAGTCCAGCAAGCACGGTAACATCCGAGACACGCTGCAATTAATCCATCAACGTGTTAGTGTTATTAACTGTGTGTGTGTGTGTGTGTGTGTGTGTGTCTGTCTGTAGATTACGGGTTGCCAACCAGCCCCAGAATCTACAGCGGTCCAGACTCCTCCTTTAAGAAGTGCATGTGAGTATCTGAGCAACAATCATGTTTAATTCAAATTAAATTTAAATAAATGTGGAGTCACTGCGTGTCATCGAAGGAGGTAACACAACGGTGATTGAGCTTTTGCAAATATTACAATATATTTTTATGTTTGCATTATTATAAACTAAAAAAAACTGTGTCTGTGGCAACGTTCCTGGAAAAAAATTCTTTATGTTTTGCCTAAAAATTAAAAAAAGAAAACGCCACTTTCCTTTTGTCTGACTTTCATTACTAAGCAACCAAAAATGTATTTCCAGCACCAGTAAATCCCTCACAGTAATTTTACAGTATCAATGTGTCTGACCTTTCAACCCGGATGGCGTGACCTTGTTGGATGGAAAGGCTGAAGCGAATAGGATCATAAAGCTCTGTAAAGTAAACTTCTCAGCTGAACAGAGAGACTACACTGACCTCTGGTGGACTGAAGGTGAATCACAGGTCAGAGTGTTCACGTTGAGATAATTAACTCCTTCTCCCAATCTGCCTGTCTGTCTCTCCAGTCCATCTTCTCCTCTCGGCTCGCTGACCGAACGTCCAGAAAGAGGTACTTCCTGTTCTGAAGCGTCCACGTCTGTTTTATCCGTCTGCAATCTGATGAATCCCTCATGTGTAACTAAGATGAATGATGGCTCACTGTGTCACTGCCAACAAGTGTTAACCAGAGATGGATAGCTGGGGCGGCGGTGAAGTTAGATAGTAAATTAACTTTTAAATTTAAGCAGATGCTTTTTCATCTATGATTTAGTTTGCTTTTTTTTTTTTTTTTTTTTAGCACACAATGGTTATAGTTTTTATGTGAGAATTTGCTGATTTTATCCATTTTAATATGCCGCAATGGATATGAAAGTACTACACAAGTAAAAATATAAAATCTATAAAGATATTATTTGATGATACTTTAAATAACTTAACTCTGAAATTAATACACAATACATTTACATTCTCTCTCTCTCTCTCTCTCTCTCTCTCTCTCTCTCTCTCTCTCTGAGGTTTTCGGAGAGCGGACAGTGACGGTAACTCCTCCCACTTCCTGCACCCTGCCAGAAAAGTCCCGGCGAGCGGGTCTCCCACCAATCAGCGCTCTCAGAGCTTTGAGAATGACAGCAGACGTCCCGCCCCCCAGCCGCTTCCTCGCAGATCATTGGTGAGATCTTCAAAAAACACTTTGACAACAGCCTAGCAACCCCAAACGAAACAAATAGTAACCACCTACCAATGCCTTAGCAACCGTGGAGCTAGCAACACCATAGTAACAGTTACTATTACTTTTAGTAAGACATTTTTTCAGTGTTATTTTTTAAACATTTGTTTTTTATATTTATGATTTGATATATATATATATAAATCACTCTTATGTAGTGATATTATTTTTGTATATTAACCTTCTCTGTAACATTTAAACACTATCTAGATGGAGTGTGTTTGGGTTTTTATATCTATATTTAATATCCCGTTTGCTTGCATCGATCAGCCTCGGGGTGCGACGAGCCGCCGGGTCGAGGCACTGTACGACTGCGAGGCCGACCACCACGACGAGCTGAGCTTCTCCGAGGGACAGGTGCTGGTTGTCGTGGGACATGAGGACAACGATTGGTGGGTACGTATCCACGTCCTGCACTCTGATTGGTTCTCCCAGTGGTGTGGACTCTTAAAACGGTCTGCTATCAACCGGTAAACAATGCTTTTCATGGCGATAGACAAGGATCTGTAGTCATGGAGAGTGAACGCAGCAAAGATGGGCAAAGCTGAAATGTAGTGTCTGTGTGTGTGTGTGTGTGTGTGTGTGTGTGTGTGTGTGTGTGTGTGTGTGTGTGTGTGTGTTACAGCACGGTTACATAGAGGATGAACCAGATCAGAGAGGTTTGTTCCCGTCTTCCTTCGTCCAGCTGCTCTTGGACTGACATGAACCTGGTCTGAACCACATAACACCAGGACCGGTGCAGAACCTGAACCAGAACCTGGAGCTCAGGAGAACCAGATAAGTACTGAGCTGCGGCATCCGAAACAAGGTCAGACTTTCAGGTTTCTGTCCCATGCCAACCCCGCCTACCCTCTCCAGGACTGGACCGATCTGACCGATCAGCATCCTGAGTTCACATGATCAACGGTCCTGCCACAGCCCATGTCGTCATAGCAACCGCTGTTTCTTATGCCTTCTGTTACCATGGAAGCGTTAAAAATTGACCTTTCAATTAAGAATCTAGACCAGACTAGATCTTATGTAGCTCAGGTCAAATGATAATGTTGCCATGGAAACTGCCTCGCACTCCGCCAACGAGTCGAGTCTGATGTTGATGAAACTTTTATTTATTTATTTATTTTAAAGCAAAAATAATATTTTATTAAGAGCACAGATACTCCACTTCAAAATAAAACGATCCACTTGAATTTTGAAGTTCAGCTGAACCCTTTTTCCCCTTCCTGTTGTAATGTATTGTAATCTATTTAATGTGATTAATCCCGGGGGAGATGAATCAGCACTTCTGTCCCATCTCAGGCTCCGCCTCCTCAGAGGGGCGAGGCTGACAGTGATAGTGTGATAGTGAAGACCAAAGGATAAATACCAGTCATTCAGGTGACATCAGAGGAGGCGGAGCCTGTATTGGGAAACAGCTGTTGTTCCAGCTGCCTTTCGATGTCACAAGATATCGGCACACCTCAGTGAGTCAGCGCAGCAGTGAGTTCCTGCCCAATATTGCAAAATTGATTTGCTCAGTTTACCATTGAAACAAGGATCTTTTTCACGTTACAAGATTGTTTACGCTGTAATGACATATTTTCTTGTTATCACGACAAAAATAAGACCATTTTATCAAGAAATGTTTTCAGAACTTTTGTTGAAGCAAGAAGTTACATGATAGAAAAACAAATGATTGAATAATTATTAAACATTTCTTATTGTTGTTGGGATCTGAAGAAAAGGTCAGAATAACATGACTTGTAACGTCTTGTACTGCAAACTGAGCTGAATGTGTATTTTTGTTAATGGCGGCAGAAACACACACACTGCCACGAGGAAGAACTTTTACCAACTTCCTCAGCAGAACTTCTCATCTGTCAACATTTACCTCCAGTGGTTGGTTTTTTTAATTTTGTTTTAAAAAAGGAAGAAAAAACAAACACTTAAGTTTTGTTTCTCTTTATTTCATTTAAAGTGACAGCTGTGGCTTTATAGTTTGATTGACATCACAGTGCTTCTGTCTATTTGGTAACTATGAATGAAATTATATGACGATCAGCAGGTTTGTTAAGTGAAACTGACATTTCTTTCTCTTTTATCAAACGGTCACAGTTTAAACATGAAGAGCTGAATTAAAGCTATAACAAATGAACATACAACAAACACGGATGATTTGATTTTATCTTCCTGCATTCCTGACGGAAATATCCTCTCCATTTCCAGACTGCAGGGAATCTAATAAGCACAACTTTGGATTTATAGTCACAACAAACTGATTTTTTTTTTCAGTGTGAGTAAATAAATCTTTTTTACTTCAACTTATTCTGCAAATTCCAGTCCAGCACAGGACTCTGGAGGGCTGCTGCTCTGCCACCTAACGACTGAACGTTCACATCTCAGCAAAAGAAATCCTATAAAAACAAGCAGCAGATGTTTCAGATTTTGATAATTCAGCAGTCGGGTTTTAAGAGATAGTCGACTTGTTCAAGACAAACCAGATTAAACTCGTTTACGAGCAGAGCATCAGCCTCCAGATCCTAATTCAGCATGTATGATTATTTAGAGGCCTCGGTCTGCTTCAAAGTGCTCGTTGGAACGTCTTCAGAACTCCCTTTCCAAACAGCTGCCTTTCACTGAAAGGGAACAGATTTGTTGGGCGGAGCTCAGTGTGGTGTTGGGATGCAGCCAGGATGAGGCTACGCCGACGAGCTTTTCAGAAAACCATTAACAATTCATATGAGACGCACCAACAAGTTTGTTTGAAGCAGACTGAGCTCTCTAGGGAGCGACTTCACACCGACAGGTTGGTCTGAATCTGGAGTTTAGCAGCACTGCAACCAGTAAGCACCTAGACCTGCTTTTTAATGGGAAAAAAAACACATTTAATGTACTGTGTTTGTAAAGGTAATCCCAGGTAAAAATGTCCAGCGAGATTGTGGGTACATTTAGTGCATAAAGTAATTAGCCACTATAAGATGCTGCTGACTATTGCAACGGGTCAAGCAGCAAAATTTGCTCCGGAAGAAATTTAAGGCATTTCTGATTTTGCACAAAGTGTTAATTCTAAACAAAATTAAACTAAAAAAAAAAAAATCTAAAAATATTTGTTGACCTTTGTACACAACAAAAATTAGATGAAAATGTGACGAAATTGAAAAAGTGTATTCACAACGCCAAATTCTCTATATGCGTGGCTGCGGGTTCATCAATGTGCTGACTGCCACGTGCGAGCCAAAATTTATGTTGATATGTTTCCATTCCGATCACAGAATTTGCAGAGTAGCAAAACAAAAGCGTAGCTGGAAGAAACTAATCTCAAACTCCGATTCAGACTTTCTCAGTGTGACAACGTTCTGAAACTGCTGTGCATCGTGTTAACGAAGCCACAAAACGTTCCGTTGACAATCAGCGACCGTTTTTTTGTACATTCACAGTGCAGCTGCCGTCTGCACCCTGTCGTCTCCCTTTAACAGGAAGTCCAGTAAGACAGACTGACTCCTCTGCTACCTGCTGGGCTGCTCAGTCTGTCTTCATTCATATGGTTGGTTAGTTTTTGGTTGGACTTACATTGCACTACATTTTCCACTCATCCATGCACTGATGGTGTTACTGATTGTTTGACTTTGTCCTTGTTAAGTTTTGATGAATAAATCTTTAGTTAAAAGTCGTGCAGGTTCTCTTCGTCTTTGTCGCTCCGTAGTTACATCACATCCGTTAAGTTCAACAGTCTGCAGCTTTAGTCATCGTAATAAAACCATCTTAAGTCGTTTAAGCTACTGGTGTTGAAAACTACTCCTTTAAAACATAGGAAACACTTATCAAATGTCCCTGCTTTAGTTAGCGAAAATCTGCTGAAAACCTGCAGACTGTTGACTCATCACCACATGGAAAACCTCACAGAGCCTCTTCCAGCTCCATATATGGTCGAGGCAGGAAGTTTCACTGGCTTCCATTCTTTAAAATGTAGACGTGAGAGGGAAAAACATTTGTTGTCCTGTTTCCAGTTCAAGTCTGTCAGGACAGAAACATCCTCCAGGTCGGGACGGCTTGCCTTAAGGTTAGAATAAATGGATGGAATACACATCATAAAATCGTAAAATATAAAATGTCTTGTCACATGTGTTGGACAGAGAGGCAACATCAAAGCCTCTTTGTGCCACTGGGCAAAGTGCTTCAATATAAAAGAGGTTATTCCCGTATAATGTCTATAAAATCCAATAGAAAATAGGCTACATATATATATATATATATATATACATATATATATATATATATAAAAAGGTCTGTGGTTGTTTCCCGCTCAGAGCAAAACTTGTGGTTGATCCTCAGTTGCAGACGGCAGGACATACGTGTGAGCAGTGGAGGGTCCCGAAAAACAGTCTGTATGTTCAAGTCGAGCTGGAACTCATTTAAAGAAGCAGGAGTCTGCATGGTGGAGGTGCCACGTTTAGCTCCTCCCACCCACTGAAAAGGCTTCATCCACAGGTATGTAAAAAAACAGGGCAGCCAAACGGCTGCTTCAGTCCAACATGCCTGGATGTCTGCCTCAAGGCAGATTGCAAGAAGTACACAGGTCTGATTCCTGACCCCCACAGCCAGAACGTGCAGTTGTATACGGTTCAGAGTCAGCTTAAATGTGAGAAGAGGCGGGTGTAGGTCGGTCCATCTGTAGCTTGTTATGGTGAGGGGGGGGGGGGGGGGGGGGTCAGCAGGTCGGTCAGAACCAGGTCTTTGAAGGTAAGTGGTTGTGTCACAGGTGCAGACTGATCTTGCCCTCCTTGGCGAGCTGCTGGATGATCTGCGTTTCAAAGTCGGCGCTGTGGACTCCGGTCTTCCTGAAGGCTCCAGCATAGCGATTCTCCTCCCAGTAGTGATGCCAGTTCCCCTGCTTGTCGGCTCCGTAACCGAACACCGACACCTGAGCAGGAGACAGGAAGTGATGTCGTGATGTACCGCGGGACACGACATAACCATGTATACAGTAGTAACTGTCACTTAACACATCCTGTGTTTGTACATTTAAAAGTGACGTGTTTACTCATAGGATAACGATGCATTTGAGAGCCGAGGCGGGAAAAATCTCCCTATCCAAGGTGCATTCAGGGACACTCCATTCCCTCCTACCTGGTCACAGGTGTGCAGAGCGAAAATGATGGCCAGCATGCCGGTGGACGGGTAGCGACCGTGACCCTCCGTCCAACGTTCGTGAGCGTACCTAAAGAACACTGGGTTCACCACCAGAACCTGCACACACACACATACACACACAAGGGTTACCATGGCAATATGTTCAATAAATGTAGTCTCTATTGCTAGCAGCTTTCATACAACATATAAACTTCTTTAACTGTGTAGGAAAAATGTATGAATGAACGTTCTTTGGTGGAGACTTGCAATTCTTTTCTGCTGAGCCATTACATTTTAATTATTTTGTTTTAGCGGTTTGGTTTCCAGTGATCAAAGGAGAAGAGGAATTTTGTAAAACAGTAACTGTGATAAAGAATGAAGATGTCTGCGAGCTAAAAAAGCTAAATATATGTGAACTGAAATTAACTTTTTATAAATGCAGCAGAATCATAAGTAGAACAAAGCTTTTATGTGCTTTTGTGTAAAACATTTAAATCAAAATATTACACTTTACACCTTTAAATGAGTCAAAACATTCTTTCAAAAACAGAAGCAATGAAAACCGAGGCAGTTAGAACCGAGCTGATAACAGGAAAAACATTTATCTTACCTTGTCTTTATCAGCCTCCACTCGGTCTTTAACCCGCATGTAGGTCCTGAACACACACACACACACACACACACACACACACACGTATTTTATGTTTGTCTTTATATATTGAATATATATATATATAAATATAATGTGTAATCTACACGTACCACAAAAGTTCATGCAGCTTTATATATAAATAATAGGGAGCGACTTTACAAAGCTTTCTAGCTGAAAAATACAAAAATATAAATAAAATATACAAAAATACTTTTTTATTCTGTTTTTATGCTGGGAGACCTTAAGGTTTAGGATCATCTTATTAAAATTATTTGATAGTTTTTCCACTTAAAAGGATGTTCATTTCAGGAGTTTATATTATTATCTTATTATATAAATAAAACTTTATAAATATATATATAACGACAACTGAGCGTATTCCTCTCTATGTGTGATATTTTGAGTACTTTAGTATCTGTAGTATTTTGTACATTTTGACTTGGCCGGTGGACAGTGCGCTGGTCAGCCACTCCAGGTCTCGGAGTTTGAACGGCAGCAGGACGAGGCTGACACCATGAGCAACATCCACAGCGCTCTCTGGATACAGGAAGTGATGCGTCGTCCGATTCCCAACGTCCTTCTCAAATCCTCGAGTCACTGCCTTGTTCATCCTGCGGAGGTGAAACGTGAGGAGGAGGTCAGAAGGAGGACGATAAAGAGGGTAAGAATGTGTGTGTGTGTGTGTGTGCACGTGAAGACACACCTACCGGATTACGGAGTCATGGGAGTCGATCAGGTGGCCGTTTCCCGACTGTCGCAGGTTGCCAGAGTTGCCAACCACCGCACAAGTACGGCAACGGGAGGGGAGGGGCCTAAAGTCCACAGCGGGTGGGGAAATTACCTTGAACATCTCTGACATCACTTCCTCTAAAGTTTGGTCGTTACCAGACCTCTGGAGACTCTGTGGAGAAATTAGAGTATCTCACATTACTTTTTAATATAGTTTCATTTTTCATTTTATTCAGGGATTTCTTTATAATTTAGATTTTCCAACAGCTCTAAGAATACCTTTTCTGTTCATTCTTAATTTACGCTGTAAAATAAGGGTCTACAGTGTACTGTGGGTCAGGCTGATGATGTTGGCAGCATTTCAACCCCCTCCGCCCCTCTTTAATCAACTAATGGTTTCTGTAGCAGGACGTAATCTATGAATGCAGGGAAAGACTCAGACAGCTGACAGTTTCTACAAAACCAAAGTTAAGACTTTTTACATTTCTATTTTCTGAAAATACAGATTTTCATTAATAGTCCCGTTTTATTATTTATTAAACTAATTGTATAGCACTTTGCAGTATGTAACACATCTTTGGTCGTATAATAATAAATCAGTGTGATTCAGCTGATATAACAATTCTCGGTGTTGACACATAAATTCAATGCTGTCAAGTCACTTCCAGTCTGCAGCCTGCAATCCATTACTGTACAGGGGCTCATACTTTCTTATTGCTCTTAAAGAATAATAAAAAAACACATTACTAAATAAAGCAATAAAGGCTAATCGTAGCTAGCTACTATACTATTTTAAAACTTCTTTTGGCGATTTAATTCATCCTCAAAATCAAAAGTATGCCTGTGGTATACAATAATCTAATATGTAAATAGAAACTGTCATACTGTAGAATTTAATAAAAAGTAATAGAAAAGTATGTAATGAAGAATAATAATGTCACACCATGTCATCAAACACTGATGTCATAAAAAGACATGGTATAGTATGTCATAAATACTAATTATTGAGGTTAATAAAAATTTCATAAAAACATCACAGTATAGTACATCTTAAAATATCATTAAAGAGTGCAAAAATAATTGTATAGTATGTCATACAAAATGTGTTATGTAAAAAAAAGAGTCATAAATAGTATGTCGAAAAGTAATGAAAAAAGTAATGTAATGAGAGAATGTGGAAAAAGTAATGAAAAAATCATAGGATAGTAAGTGGGGAGAAGTAATGAAAAAAAGTCAAAGTATAGTATGTTAAAAAAAGTAATGAAAAAAGTCATAGTATAGTATGTTGAAAAAAGTTATAAAAAGTCATAGTATAGTATGTTGAAAAAAGTAATAAAAAAAAGTCATAGTATAGTATGTTGAAAAAAGTTATAAAAAGTCATAGTATAGTATGTTGAAAAAAGTAAAAAAAAAGTCATAGTATAGTATGTTGAAAAAAGTTATAAAAAGTCATAGTATAGTATGTTGAAAAAAGTTATAAAAAGTCATAGTATAGTATGTTGAAAAAGTCATAGTATAATATGTTGAAAAAAGTAATGAAAAAAAGTCATAGTATAGTATGTTGAAAAAAGTAATGAAAAAAAGTCATAGGATAGTATGTTGAAAAAAGTTATAAAAAAGTCATAGTATAGTATGTTGAAAAAAGTAATGAAAAAAGTCACCGTATAGTATGTTGAAAAAAGTAATAAAAAAGTCATAGTATAGTATGTTGAAAAAAGTAATAAAAAAGTAATAGTATAGTATGTTGAAAAAAGTAATGAAAAAAGTCACCGTATAGTATGTTGAAGAAAGTTATAAAAAAGTCATAGTATAATATGTTGAAAAAAGTAATGAAAAAAAGTCATAGTATAGTATGTTGAAAAAAGTAATGAAAAAAGTCATAGTATAGTATGTTGAAAAAAGTAATGAAAAAAGTCATAGTATAGTATGTTGAAAAAAGTAAAAAAAAAGTCATAGTATAGTATGTTGAAAAAAGTAATGAAAAAAAGTCATAGTATAGTATGTTGAAAAAAGTAATGAAAAAAAGTCATAGTATAGTATGTTGAAAAAAGTAAATATGGTATGCCATGAAGAAGTCAGAAGAAATTCACAGTATGGTGAATCTCTCTGGTAGTAACAACAACAGTAACATTATTAAAACGATCTTTACCAGCCACCATCTGAGTGCGTCGGGGTCAAAGTTGTTGTTGGTGTCTCGGAGGACGGGCTGCTGTTTGGGGTCGTAGCGTTGGCTGAACCAGTCCGACCCCCCCAGGTCAGAAATACAGGATTTAGTACAACCGCACGGCCTGAGAAGACGACGACACAGGCGAGTCACACACGGGACACAAAAAAAAAAGAGGAAACGGGAGTCCACGACTTCCTGCGTGTTACCTCAGGTCATACTGGGAGCTCTCTTTAGGTTTTTGCTTGGCTTCAGGTTGGGGGGTGCGGGGGGGAGGAGGGGTCCTGGGAGGGTCAGGCTTCAGATCAGCAGGAGGCGCCGTTGGTTCTACCATTGCAAACCCAAACAGACTGAGAGTCAGAGAACAGTGCCTGGGAGCTCTGCTAACACGAACCCTAACTCCATTCAGAAGTTTAACAGTAATTTGCTGATCGTCTCACAGAAGCACCTAACAAACCATGACTTTTAGAAATTGTCGTCATTATGTTGTTATTTCGGCATCCTTTGTTATCCATGTATTGCAATGAAATCACGACATTACGTTACATACTGCTGTAGTAAACCCGCCGACAGTTGCAAACACAACGACTGCAACTGATACTAGATCTATTACAACAATTTTAACAAACAACCTATACAAATTTGGTGAATATTGATCATAACTGTCATTGAAGATGTCTAGACTGTTGCAGCTCCATCAGGCAAAACAGACAGAAAACACGTGAAACCTGGTTTGAGATCTTTTGATGATGACATCAGCTCCTCACCTGTCTCCCTGCCAGTGGGCGTGGCCCAGCTGATGGGCAGGGCTAATGACAAAGGCAGGAAGTGTCTCCTCTGGATGCTCTGACTGGCGAGCATGAGGAAGAGGAGGGCAGCTATCAGCACGCCGGCGCACAGCTTCCTCCTCATCAACATGGCTGGACGGATGATAAGTGGGCGGCGGCGGCAGGAGGAACGGCAAGTCGATCTGTCAATCGAACGTTCAGCCTGCTATGTCAGCATATTCAGACCTTGTCATCTTGACATTTTCGTCCGTTCCGTCATCTCTTCGCTCGGCTTCATCCCCATGAAGCCCGGCCTTCCTGTCCGGTGCACCTTCCTGCTTTCCAATTGGTGAAGACGGGGACGATGGCCTTACCTGATTCAGGCAGAAACACACAGCGACATCAGCATCATCAAAAATAAGTGAGAACCACATTTGTTTGCTTAAAATCAATACTTACTTACATTATAATTCTAACCTCATCGTTCTCCTTGTATGTGCAGACTTTTGGCACAAGCTCAACCCAAAATGCTTCCGAAACATTAATGACAACTGTCGAACCAGACTTGAGGTTTGGCTTCCTGTTCAGTGTTGCTCGACTGCTGCAGCAATAGATCATCTATTACAGACATGAAACTTAGTGTGCTATTACAACACCGCAGGCTCTGTACAGTAGCCCTAACTGGGACGTGCCAGGTCCAAGTCTTCCACTGTTTGTGAGCTGTTCACTATTGTAAGCCAGTTAACTCCTGAACAATCCATACTGGCCATAGTTCTGGCTACACTTCAGACTGCGAGAGCTGCACTCGCCTCAGTCTTCAAAGTTCAGGAGCTGGAAGAGAGAATATCCTCTCTATGCCAGATCCAGGAGGATGAGAGGCTCTTGGACACCCTTGGATCAAGTGGACGTGCAGCAACAGCGGTGGCGGAGCTGGACTCAATGGTTCTGTGCACAGTGTGCCAACTCCCCGACCCTGCCAACTGATCCGTGGATCCAGCTCGGAGCAAGGCCAAGACGGGCAGCTGTCGGCTCCACACCTGCAGCTGCAGCAGCATTGGAGAGTCTGCGATCTTTAAAAGTATAAGAGAGCCTTCTCCCAGAGCCCTCGGCCCCGAGGCAACCAGCTGAGCAACAGACTTGACATCCTGAATGAACATGATTTTCCGCTGCTGTCTGGTCACCACCTGCAGCCCGTGGAAAGCGTCCAGAGGCTGGCTCGAGCCACGTTACACACGGCCAATGTTCATTCTGCCCATGGGAGAGTAATAAGTGTCCCGTTACTCCACAGCCCCTCTGGGCCGAGCCCCGCCATCCTCAAGAATTATTCACAACTCTACTACGAGACTCTTTCCCTGAGGCTGAAGTCTCCGACATCACAGCAAAGATCTCAGATGTCACCACTCCTCTTCATGGAATAAAGATTCATGACCATGAGTTGTTGGTACAGAGCTCTGGACGCAGTAAAGAAATCTCTGTCCTGATCCCTGTCGTGAGAAAGAGGATTTTAAGTCTCCATGCTTGGGTCAGCCGACACTGTATTAAATGATGCCCACAAATGAACTGCAGCAAAACCTGACCCCTTTTGTATTGTTCCAAATGCCCCAGGACCAACAAAGAACCCACTGTCCCACCTCATGCCACCTGCCTCATGCAGCATATCATCCCAAGCCCTATGCAGAGTCAGAAATATCAACATTCATTAGGTCGAGACCTGGCAAGTGAGGGATCTGTGGTGCTAACGCGGTGTCACATATGGATATTCTGACTGCTGCGTCATCATGACCACTTGCACACACTCCCAACTGTTGGAAGAGATAAGGGACGCAACTGCACCTCATCTGCTCAATATTATCAACCTTTCAACCGTGTCCTTTCCTCTGGCTGTGTGCTTGAACTCTTAAGATGGCGTGCGTGTAAAATATATAAAAAGTATAATAGCCAAGTCGTCATTTATTTAAAAAACATGAAGAGTCGTTTGGACGCAACTCTAAGAGGCACTGAGGAACAATAACACTTTTTTGCAAAGAGTGGTTTTCAAGAGTTCCACAGTACAGAAACGGCTCTCCTTCGTGCAACAAATGATTTATGACGGGCTGCAGTAGTTCTGGACAATGCTCTCGTCTCGGACAGCAACATTCTTATGGAGAGACTGAAGGAATCATTGGAATATTTCTCCCCCTCTACCTGGAAAACCATTTTTTTTTTTGTCGCCATCCAGGATTTTAAATCAACAGACACATGCTCAGATTTAATGACAGAAAAAAAACAGAAATGCTTTCATATCGTCATCATCCTAGACTACGGTATCTCCATCTTCTCCTGTTTAAATGTATCCAGAACTCAGCAGCCAGATTATTAGTTAAATCTAGGAGGTCCTGTAGTACCACTTCAATTTTAGCATCACTGCACTGGTTGCCCATTATGCTTATAAAACCTTTTGTTATTAATTACACACAAATTATATTAAATAACTTATGCATGGGACGATATCCCAGCGTAAACAATTGCGATATTATCCCGATAATACTCGAAATATAAAGAAAGAAAGAAGTAGGGTAATTTTCTCATAGACTTCCATGCAATCAGACTTCTTTTTGCAAATGGAGGAGTCGCCCCCTGATGGCCAGCAGAAAGAACGCAAGTTTAAGGCACTTCAGAATTGGCTTCACTACTCAGAACCAGAGGTTACTGTCCTGTAACACAGAAACTACAACAAACTTCTTATCTATAACAAACTATTTATAAGAAACTTCTTATCTATAACAAACTACACAGCTGAGGTCACCAAAGCTTCTTTTCACTCTGAGGAAACACCAGAAACAGCAGTGAAGCTCAACACAAAGAACACGAAGTCTTTGTTTCAACCAGACGTTGGTGTCGTCAGCGATGATGTCATCACCACAACCAGGAAGAGGAAACACACGAGGGTGAGAGAGGTTCGAGCTGATTTTTTTTTGCTGATGAATGTAGTCACCCTCTTCCTCCCACACTCCACCTCTCCTCATGCAGGAATGTCTCCCTGCAGACTGACTCGTTGTCTGAATACCAATCAGATCTGGATTCAGTTCAGCTTCTTCTGTAGAAGCACTCGCTCTCCTTCTGTCCACTTCAGTGACTCTCTCTCTCCCTATGTGCGTTTATTCAGTTGTGTAACCGATATTTCTTTTTCTAATGTTTGTTAGAACCGTTTCGACACACACACACACACACACACACACGCACACACACACGCACACACACACCTGTTACATTAATGTGATATGACTTTAAAAAAAAAATACTTTTCCATGACACTTTAACAACTAAATGTGTAACACACATATGAAAGGCCTCAGCAGTACAACTCAGAGATTGATCAAATTATCTGCAATACGTCAATCACTTAAATAATATAATTTTATCTTAAATAAAATCACAAGATTTTATCATAGATCGGGATATAAAAAAAAACCAATACAATAAATGAATCATGAACTTTCATTATCATTTCATTTTTTATTACTGATTTAATAAATGCATGAACTATCATTTATCACCATTTTTTCATGCATCATTTATTTATGCAGGGAGACCTTATGATTTATGAATGCATTATTTGAAATGTTTAAGAGTTTTAAGCATATTTTGATAATCATCGGGAAATTATCGTGGATCATGTGGCGGGTCAGGATTTTCCTCTTCCATTGGGATAAAAAAAAGAGAAAAGGAATCACAAAATAGAGTCATTCTGTGTCATTCAGTTAGATTGGGCTGTTCATTATGTAATGCCTCTGTTTAAACTGCCATACCATAACAGAGAGATTAGACTACTGTAACCGCTCAAATTACTGCAATTATCACCACACCTTACCACGACTGTTACTTGCGATTTAGAGAAAAAGGACCAGAGGAGGCGAGTCAGGACAGATACATCAACACACTGACACATATTTGTTCTCACCATTTGTATCGTCCCCAGGCGGCAAAGTTCAACACTGTCAGGAGAAAAGTCGGGGGAAAAAATCCAGATAGGAAACTCCTGAATTTGCATCTGCGTTAGCATGTTAGCACAGAGCTAGTGTGTGTGTGTGTGTGTGTGTGTGTTGACGGTGCAAACTCTTCCCGGTACAAAGGGCTTTAACACAGAAGTCATTCAGAACAAAACTAGTGGGTGTAGATCTGAAAGCAGTGGATCAATATCTGGTGGACAGAGCTAACAAACCATTACTTCTGACTTTTCACAAATTGTCATCATTGTGTAGTTATTTCGGCATTCAATTTATCACTTTTCACTCGTCTGGTCACCCAATTTTGGTTGCAGCCGTTGAGCCGAGCTGTAATCAGGTAAACAGTGTTAATCTGAATGGAATAAAAGAGGGACATTGGACGGTAACGACGATCAGCCGAGAGTGTCTGTGTGTTATTTTAAGGTTTGGGGGGTGGGGGTGGGGGGCTCACATGGTTTCCTGTACAGAGAAAAAAACCTCCTTCTCTCGCAGGAGTATCACTGGTTATTGTAAAAGGCACTGAGACAGAAAGGGGTGTCACAAACTAAAGTTCTTTATATACGGTGCAATTGTGGTATATCAAGGGCTCTCCTTTCCATGATTACGATGGAATCTCTGAGTAAAAACGCCTTCCCTCTCTCTCTCTCTCTCTCTCTCTCTCCGTGACCTCCGACCTCTGTTGACGCCAGAAAGGGAAACCAGCTGCTCTGCTGATGAGAGTACAGCACCGGGCTGAAAAACAACGGCACCAGAATGGCGTCAGTTCTCACACTATCTGCCATGGTGATTTAAACGTGTCTACTTTAAGTTTCTCTGTTTACACAGAATGAAGAGGGGTGATGGGGTCCTGAGAAGACAGACTTTGTACGAAAACAGCGTATTTTAGTCACGTTATTTGTCTATCTTGTACATAAAAAAAATATTTGATGTAATTCCAAGCTACACTGTCGCAGCTGGTTGTGTGTTTAAAACAATTAGAGGAAAAAGGAAGCTCAACGCCCTTGCTCTCTCTAAGGAAGCATCCGTCTGCTAAAAGTCAGTGTGAGACTGACGATTAACACATAAAATTAGGAGACACCACTAGATATTGGTAAACTCAATATTGGTGTGAAAGAGGTTTGACGAGCTGTCAAAAACAGTACAGGCAAGCACGACTGATAAGAGAGAAAAAAGGGGAAGTAAGAAACAAAACAACAGACCGCCAACTTTCAGGAAGGAAACAGTGTTGAAAGGGTTGTTTAAAATTGAGGTTTTTTTTTTTAGGAAATTTTCCTTGAAGAACTAAAGTCAGGCGTGTGAAAGCTGAGTGTAGAGATCCCGCCTTAATCAGGGAAAGGAGACTGAACTTAGGTTCATTGGCTGGCCCAAGAATCTGCCATGGTATTAGGGATGGGGAGTGGGGGATTGTGGGGAATTTCAATTACCTAGATAATCATGAATATGTCACGAGCGACTTGTGAAAAAAGCTGCCTAGTTTGCTATCATAGTAGAGAAGTGAAAATCCTGTTTTAAGAAAGAAAAAAGGATACAATAAATATATTTTCTTTATTTATGTATACATTATTCATGCAGGGACACCTTGTAATTAAAGATGATTTTTCACTTGTTCTTCACAAAAAAATAAATGACATCTGTGACGCAAAACATTTTTGTTTCTTAAAATGTAAAGTGGTTCCAGTTTTACACACATTTGGATGATTATCGTGGTAATACAGGGATCGCAACTATTTTGGTTGGGATAACCCAATTTTCATATAATGAATGAAGCCAATAAAGCTAACTGAATGGAGTTGAATATTAAAAATGGAGAGACACACTTTGGTATAAAGGATATTGCTGACGGTTGACACATACATCTCTCAACTCTGTCCAATGATGAACTTCCAGTTCCACAATCCTCTGCTTCTATTCAGGTAGACTCAAGGGTTATTACTCAGCTCTGCCTGTGAATGTTTTAGTTTTTCCATGGGGACGGCAGGAACAGGACATTGTTATTTCTGTCAAGTGTCACTGACCAGAAGCCGGATGGAAAATATGTCTCGCTGAGGTAAAGAGTTACACTCGGACACACTTTTACTAGCGACTCTCAGCAACGACTCACTTCCTGTCACGTTTATGAGACCGTTGACTCTCGAGCCGTCTGAGCTTCTGTTACATACGTTTGCTCTACTTTGAACTCACTGTACAGCTGTAAACTCTGAAAAGACACCCACTTCCTGTCTTTCCCTCTGCAGCCCTGATGTTTCGCCCTTTTTTCCGCTAATATAAACGTTTTTTTTTAATACTTTTTCCATTCCCATGAATGGTGGCTCGAAGGATAAAAAAAAAGCACTTTTTTTAAGTCGTCATATACGTTCTGTGAGAAATCTGTGATTGTTATATATTGTAGAAATGAAAACGACTCCTTGTCTGTGACAATCCATTTCTGTAGTTCAGATTTAGAAACAGGCCTCTATAATTACATCTCTGTCCAAATAAAGAGAGGGAGGTTTGACTCTCAGACCGTGCAGCCAGTCTCTCCATCTATAATTATGTCATGTATCCAATTTCAGATGTCACATCAACCTAAATATCATAAACACAGAGTCACACCGACCATTAACAGGACAGCTGTTATACACGCAGACAAGCACACAGCAATTATATGACCTAAATAGGGTTTATGGGAACAAAAGGGTCAAAATAATTGTATAAAATACATAATAGGTTTACTTTTTATTGCCAAGGACCACGCTATGTCTGTTATAGAGATACAACCCTCTAAGAATACTACAGAAGTAGAAAAAGGTCAATAAGACAGGCAGAGATAAATGAGAATACTACAACAATATACAATAGAAGTTTACAGTGATCAGGTTTACTAAAGACCAAGTATTATCGGAGTATAGTCAAACCCAATCAGTCAAAATAGACCAACTAAGCTGTCTAGTAACATATATCAGCTTCAGATATCAGGCTCCTCCCACTGCAGATTTACATAAAGCCACAGGCACTAATGTTTCAAAAAGAAATTAACAAAAGAAGTAATTTTCTGTAAGATTAATCAAAAAGTTAAGTAACGGATCAATTTAAGATTTTTAATACATCAGTACTGTGAGTTGTCAGGTTTACAGTGAGATAACTATAGAAGCCACCACTATAAAAGCACTATAACACTTAAAATCAACTGAGACAAACTGCTACATTGTAATAATAATAAAAACCATGGATGATGAGAAGAAGACCTACAATAGAATAAGAATAGACTAACATTTAATATGTCATATTATATGGAAATATTAAAAGACACATTATACAAGATTGTTATTCACAATAGAGTACAGAAAAGTGTAAATCAACCCCACAGACAAATATAACTGAAGTATTATACAGTATGTGATTCTATACAAACTGAGGATGTATGTCAACGTCAACAGACACGTTTAGAAAGATCATAGGATTACTGACGAAATACTACTTATGTATTACCTTTCTGCAATGGGAACAATAAAGTTTAATTTGTAACTTGGAATCAATACATTACAATCAATACAAGGAAATGCACAAACTTTGTACAATATTTTATTTTTATAAAAAGTACAATCAAATCGAAACAGCTGCTGAGGAGCACAAAAAAAACGTGTAAAAATAAACAGAAAAGCACAAAAAATGAAAAAAATTCTAGATAGTCAAAATTGTACGAATATCATGGGACGCAGTGGAATGCAGTTGAGGGAGCAGACCAATCATAACTCTATTCTAGAGATACTATAGAGTATATATACTATATCATAGTATAGTATCAGAATACGCTGACAAGCTAATAATTGTACAGCACAGAGCAGTACAACAGACAAAAAAAACACTGCAGTTATATTCTGTAAAGATTTACTACAACCGCTCGGTTTCTCGTGCTGCCGTTGCACTAAATTACCTCCCAAGGATCAATACTTTGATCTTATCTTAAGTGTTTCTGTAGGAAACGTGCAGATAAAAGAGATAAAATACTGTTAGCGTGCAATAAAATCAGTAGCTCGGGAAAACGTGGATGTTAAAAATAAGCAGACCTTCAACGAGACAACTACAGGCTTCTGAAAGAGGAATATTACAGGGATATTATGAGACATAATAATACAGCGGAGTCTAGACTGACCACAGGGAACCGACACGGACAGAGCTTACACGGTTCTATGCAAATACTGTACGAACATGAAATGCTAAAGAACATTAAGGTCACACAGAACGAAGAGAGGAAATACTTTAGAAATACTATAGGAGAGTATAAATAAATGGAACAACAATCCACACATTATTCAAACCGAGAATATAATTCAATAAAAGAATAGGCTACCAGTCAATAAGCTTAGTTATTACTTTAAAAACCTAAACCACATCTACGTTTGACTTCTGTAAAGTCTCCAAACCACAAACAAACCAAGCATGTAGTTTTGTAGAAATATTATGCTATAGAATACGAGTGGAGTTCATTAAGGTCGCCAAAGTCATAGAGGAGACAAAGGTTCCACACAGACACACAGTTCAGTATTACTCATCACGCTCCCCGACCCATGTGCCGGCTGAGTGAATGAAACCTCCACATGCTCACTACCATTTCTGCAGAACGCTGCAGAAACCAGCAAATTGTGTTTAGTATTTTCCACTACCGTTCCCCTCATCTCCAGGACAATGTTTTTTTAAAGGGTTTTTGAAATAGGCTATGTGGTTAACACAGATATTTTGTTCTACATTAAATACACCAGTTAATGTCCCAGTTTTTGAATTTTGATGCTTTTACATACCTTTAAAAGAAAAAAAAGTCAGATGCTACCTAGGTCATCACACTGGCTAGCTTTCACAGCCAGGCGTGAGACGATGTCAGGATCATCCTGGACAAAATAATTGTGATTTGCAAATAGGAGTGGGAATTTTTTTATTTATTTATTCATTTAAATCAGGTTAAAGAAAAAAACCCTCACAATAAGTTGACCGTGGTGAATTTGCAAATTTTTTGTAATTGATAATCATGTGACTTAAAAAAGATGTTTATTTGTTTTTCCACTAAAATGGATTTTCTGACGAAAAATTATTTCTGTGATGTAAAAAAAATGACAGGGATCTAGCAACTTTTGACATTATTCACCAGTATTTGAGTGGCGGCTCAGAAGAGTCCTTGTCCAAGATACTGAACCCCAAATTTGCCGCTGAAGGCTGTGAATGTGTTAGATAAGATTATATCTTGATGGGCAGGCGGCTTCTCTGCCATCAGTAGGCATGAATGCGTGTGAACGGGTGAATGTAGACGTGTAGTGTAAAGGGCCTTGAGTGCGCAATAAAGAAAGACTAGAAAAGCACCACATAGAAAGCAGGTCCATTTCCCAGCCCTGGTTGATCTCTGACTAATTAGTCCCCAATCTAATGAAAGTAGAACACTCTTCATGGATGGATGTCATCTCAACAACAACAAAAAGTTAGTTTATGGCATTTTCAGTCAGTTAACTGCAAAGCCCGTTTTTTTTTTTACCACTAAAAATAATTTAACAAAATGTCTTGTGAACACAATCGACATTTAGCAAGCCAGCTGGCATTTTAATGTCGAGTCACTGTTGAATCAACATCAGGTAACCTTTGAATTTTGTAAAAATAATGTTGATATGACATACAACTCAAAAATTGTTGATATTTCAATGTTGAATCCATAGTGAGTTAACAACACCACTTCAACTATTTAACGTTGTTTTGACGTTGAATTAATGTTTTTATCATAAACTGACGTTATTTCAACAACATTTAAACATTTAATGTCAGTCGAATGCCAGCTGGGAAGACACAGAAATAGCCAGCTGAGAAATGAATAAATATGACATAAAAAAATATATAAAACAAAATTATATATATAGGCCTTATATATATGGAAAGAACTGACTGAGTTTACAGGAGTCAAATATAGTTTTTGGGGGGGATTTTTGCGTGTGAATTTTGTTTAATTTTACCGAATAAAGTTCATCCATATATATTACACATGTTGTAGTTAAAAAGGCCTCAGGTATATTCCTGTTTTTAATTCTATACTTATTTTCCAATACGTTTGCCTTTGTAAAGCACTTTAAATTGTGCAATACAGCTGGACTTGCCTATAACGGTACACGCCAAGTTGGCCTACAATAAGACAACTAACGTTGCAGGCTGCCAGCTAACGGATGTGACAGAAGTACGAGGTATTCACACATACAGTCAGTACGTGGTGGACGTGACGACGTCTCACTTTGTGCCCAACTGACACAACTGAAGAAATAATACGTGTTCGTACGATGGGACGTGTAAAAGTTGCTAGAGAAAGAAACGTTATGAGACAGAAAGTCAGAAGACGATGTGTCCCCTCCTACTCCTCCTACTCCTCCTCCTGCTCCCTCTTCTTTGATCGGTCTCCGTCACCTTTTCTTTGGACACACAAAACTACAACCAACGGCCCCGAGCGCGAGCGCAGCCAAACAGCTCCAAAAAAATCTGCATGGAGTTTGTTGGAAACTTTCCCGAAGTTTCCAAGTCGAAGTTTTACTCCCACCATGCCGCTTCCCAACCCCAAAGAAACCCCCTTCCCATCCCCTCCCCTGCCCTCCCACACACCGGGGGTCCAGACGCACACTGACCTGGTAGAAAAAGCCGGTTAAACAGCACCGAAGCTCCGGTTCAGGGGGACGAACTGACTCGCGTTGGAGGAGCAGCGGCCGGATGGGTTTTCTTCTTCTCTTTGTGAAGCTGCAGAGAGTTGGAGCATGATGATGATGCAGAGCTGAGAAGCCCCGCCCACCGGAGGGAGGGAAGGCGGGAGGAGGAGGAGGTGGAGGAGGAGGGGGATTTAAATGGCGACGAACGTTTGTAGTAAATCACTAAAAACTATCAACTACGCAGATACTCTTTGCTATTAATCAACTGGAGGGACAAATTATCACACATGTAAATTCAGTCTTTCTCAAGGCTTTTAAATTAATTGCTTATCTGAACCCCCCCTTGCTTTATGAGGCTCTTGGGATTCAAACTCAAGACTACATTTCTACATACACATAGAGAGATAGTCAAAGATGACAAACCATCAAACAATCAACAAACCTGATAGACACATAGATTAAAATTTGCGTTTAACAGAATTGTTGACAAGCTGGTAGATTTTATTAACTAGCTAGCAAGCGTAAGTAAAGCTAACGTAAAGTTAGTTTGTCCTATTTTCGTATAAGGAAAAATGAAATATCAGATCGTTATTTATCACACATCACCTTTTTATTACATTGCACTTATTAATAAATTACAATAACACGGAGCTGTTTCTACACTTGCACTTGTTCTAAGATACACTTTTACACGTCAGAAGGTAAGGTTATTGTCATATTAGATATAGCTGAGCAACAGAGGTCAAAGCCTTTCCATCTCATACCCCTGATATTTGAATGATCACTGTACCTAAATAATTACATCTAAAACTGTCCCTCCATTGCGTTGACAGTACATTTATTGTTATCGCCGTGAACATCAGTATTTGGCAAAGTAATGCCATTTTGTTTGGGTGCGGCAGTATAAACGTGCCACAGATTAGAACAGAGCTGCTTCCGTCTGATACAAATTTCCTGTATGTGTTCATTGCCAACTTTCAAACGAAACACAGAAACTTTTGAATAAAAATATAAATAAAAGACTTCTCCAACCAGATCACCTTTAAAATAAATTATACAAGAGATTATGTCTTACAGGAGTAATTCGGTCATGATCTTCCTCTCCACCTGTCTGTGTTGCAAATGTTGGACTTCCTGTGAGGTGTGGCATAAACACAATGTAGTTCCTTATCTGAGAAACGTGAACATGTTTAAAAGCCGAAGAGATCAGCTGAGACCCAAGTTCTCGTTATCTAACAGGAAGTGAGACAGACTAGTTCCCGCTCGCCTCCAGCAGCGAAGGAGGAGGACACAGGCAGAAAATTACCAATCAATTTTAGCATTGGGGGAAAGAGAAGAAGGTTGTAATGCAGTTTAATCTCCCAACCAACTGTTGCTGCAGTGCATTCTGGGATGGACAGGAAAGGACATCTGGAGTTGATCTGATAGTAACGTTCGCAGAATGTCAGACCGCACAGAGCCAGTGAGCAGAAGAGATAACACACAGACAGATGAGCATCAGCTCAACTTTCATGTGACTGTTCACGAAAACAAACCACCAGAGACACTTTCACAGGGTAATCTGATCCATTGTTGATGTGAAACCCCCCCCCCCCCCAAAAAAAATATATATATATATACTATATATATATATATATATATATATATATATATACTGTATATACTTCGAAATTACCACACAAAAAAGTTATCCCCAATCACCCAATCCTGGCTGCGGCACTCTGAATTAACTTTACCGAATAACCTTTGCAGGTAGTAATAACAGCAGGTAATTGCGCAATTCATATATTAATAACATTTAAAGGTCCCATATTATGAAAAACATATTTTCTCTGGTCTCTACACCTACAAACTGGTCCTCCCTGAGCCTGTCAACTCCAAGGGTGAGGAAAATAAGCGACTCCTAACCAAGTAACCAAGTAACGAAGGGAGTCATTTGCATAGGCCGAACTCCTCTCATGATAGGAGATATGCGAGCGGGTGTTTTCCTGTGGTGAGACAGCAGTGAGATAGCGGTGTTTCCCAATGTTGTCGCTCACAGCTAGACTTGCAGATTGCTCTGTTGTTGGTTGTACAAATCAACATAAGTGTTTATATTCCGTCCCAGCTACAGAAGAACAGAAGAGCAGTGGTTGCGTTTCATTGGCTACGGTTCGTGTTAGCTTGTATGTGTGTGCTAACCACTTCACATCGGACTGCTTCAGTAACGAGAGTCAGTACAAAGCTGGCTTTGCCTCGACACTGACCCTCGTAAAAGGATCTGTCCCAAACATACGGGACCCAGCAACTTCACCTGAGCCACATAGGCGAGCCATAGCGATACATCCAAGTAAACATTGGCGCATGCTACCGCTAGCGTAAGTGGCATCCTCTCTGTTGCTCTCCAAGTAGGCGTGGCCAGACAGAGCTCGTTAGCATTTAAAGGTGCAGGCACAAAAACAGCCTGTTCTCAGCAGAGCTCATTTGAGCAGCTTTTAGACAGCTGAAATTCAGGACGACGGATGGGTTTGGGGGCAATGCATATCTAAAACAGTGTTGTTGGACCTCTGACAGCTGTGTGAAATTGATGAAAATCAGTATAATATGGGACTTTTAAAGGAATGGAGGTTAAAAGGAAAAGCATAAATGCATTACATTTTAATTATTAAACTTTCAAACAGCTGTAAAGAGACGTGACAGAAGGTGGTGAGTCTGAAGAGTTTATTTTCCATCATTAACAGTAACATGTGTTAAACGATATACTGTAACAACAGAGTAATAACATCATCATGTCCTTCAGGTTAGTAGCAGAGATGGTTGTTAGTCACAGTGTTGTTGTAACTTTGAGGTTCTCAAAGTGGGAGGCCGGCCTCCAAACAGTTTCAGGGGCGGCTCAGCGAATGGAAGCAAATAGTCTGGTCTGAAGGGAGGCCTGCAGACTTTGAAAACCCCCATATGAAGGCATTTACATAACAGATAAAGAGGCATTCCAATCAATAAAACACATTCCAGCAACATCACTTGAGCTCAAGACAATAAATGAGTTTTAAGCACATTTTAATAATTATCGGGATAATATTGCAAATTATTTTGGCCACGATCATCGTGACATGAAATGATCAGAACCTTCCCATACTTCCTACACTCTTGCTCACAATACCGTCTAACTCTGCCTTCGCTAACTACCCACCTGTAAAGTTAAGCAACATGATGATTATGAAACACAGAACAGAAATAACAAACTACTATATCGTCATTTACACAATAACGTTAAAACTTGTAAACTTGAAGTGGGTTTGTCCTATTTATCACAGGGGCTGTACTGAAGGCAGTCAGCAGGGGGCAAGCAGAGTGTGTTCACACCTGAGTCAAACACAGAGCTCCCTCTATAGGATATCGGATATACTGCAGGAGGGCCATTTAAAGGGATAACATTGTTTATTTTTCTAGCTGTAAACCCGACACCAGTTACGTTCTAAGCTATTGTGCAAAAACATTAAATAAGATAAGCTATGTTTTTTCAAAATAAAACAAGAACTGTGTTTTTTCCCATCACCAACCTTTATGATAATATATTCAAGATGACGAGAGCAGTGACTATGATACAATTGGACATTTCATTGCTGCGTTTAACATTTAACTTAACTTAACAATAATCAATCTTACACGGACCACGAAGGTCTAAATTTCATGTCAAATGCATCGCTGAGGCTTTCAACAGGTTTGTTTCTCCTGAAGGGAAACTGATAACTTCACGAGTTCACATTCTGCACAGAAACATTCTGCAAGACAAACCCCCGCTGTGGCCTCTCGCCTTTGATGTCATTTAACGTCTTTAAAACAGAACATAATGATCTACATCTTGATTCGGTTTGGTTTGGCCGGCATCAGTTGGCGCCCATGGAGAGAAGCACTTCCCTTCGCAACAGGTATCCTTTGTTTTACGGACGTTTAATGGCAAGTTTAACATTTAACTGCTCGCTCGGTGTCCGGTTTGATGTGGGTTTTGTGTTGTGGTGTTGTCTTCGATGTTTCTGTTGTCTGGAAACCAGCAGCTTTCAGGAGTCTCGGCCTCAAAGATAATCGATTCAGCGGACAGAACAAAAACTGAAACTGAATTAGCCCATTATAGGAAGAGACCTCGACAGATGTCTGATCGTATTTCTTCTCCACATTTATTTATGTGGATTCGAATAAGGCCACAATCTACATTCTTCTATAAAAGCTGTTTAAAACGGAAAAAATGCATCTCCGAGACAAATAAACTAAATCACCTCGTTTAAGCACCAGAGAGCTTTTAAAGACACTTGAGAAGGCGAAACTTTGAATTTAGCTCACTGAAAGCTGAGCACCAACATTGGAGATACAAGCTTTTTCCCTGAACGTCTAGTTTATGGCCGCTGCAGGAATGTTTCAGCTGTCGGAAAACAGAAAAGTCCCCTACCCAGAATGCCTCTGGCTTTAAAGGACTTTGTGCAGCAGAGAAAACGGGAGATACTTAGCAAAGCTTAACATTTATCATAACTCTCTTAAGAAGAGACTTATGGAACGTTTAGCAACGCTGTTTGTTTCTCGTCCCTGAATGTAAAAATCGAGGATATTGTGGCGATACTTTCATTCCACCTGTACGGATAAACGGCGTTAAGGTTTAACTGTAAAACTAAAACAAAAAAAGACCTCTTGTCACACTAAAAAAGCTGCAGCAGTTCACCAACTAACCTTGCGAGAAGCTACATCATAAGGCTCCTAAGCAAAAATATTAAATGCAGACGCACAAATACATTTTTTATCGACACTTAATAAAACAGAAAAGACGTATAAATCTTGCAGTGGTTTCTATCTTCATATAATATTAGACCACAGGAAGAAGCCAGGTGAATCCTCCATCATCTGATTACACACAGGTAATGTATTATAAAGCAAATATACAGGAAACCTCATATGTATATATATATATTTCATCATTTTGCTACTGCATCTTTTCTCCGCTTCCACATGAACAGACATGAGGTTTCTAAGCATTGAGTTGCACTTACTAGTAGAGAAAGTTTGTTTAGTCAAAGTGTTTCATAACAGAAAAATAAAAAAAATCTTTGGTAAGTGGTCAAGCACGGCGTCCGGACAGGAAGCAGAGTTGTAACCGAGTGGACGGTTTTAGAAAAACACAAAGACAAACGGATAAAATCAAGTCCCTCCTGGATCATTAAGTTAATGTGGAGAACTGAATTTGAACTGCTTATAAAGACTGTAAAAATGCCAGTATTGAGAAAGTAAGTTGTTGTATGTTAAAAATGTTAAAAAAAAATGTTAAAAAAGTTTTTTTTTAAAATTAATTTAAGATGATATTCTAAATTATTTCTTTTATCACAGCAAACTAATGTGTGTCTTTGTCTTAGTGGAGGATTCTTGTAGACGTAACGTGTGGACCAGTTGGTTAAAAGTTGTTCTGGAGGGAGGATATAGCAGTAGAGAAAAGTAAAGAGAATGATTTGATGGATGTTTGTGTGTGTGTGTGTGTGTGTGTGTGTGTGTGTGTGTGTCTACAGGATGACGCAGCAGCATGTTGCCGGGTAATTGTCGGCACTGACTTGGTGCTCGTTGCCGTAGACGTAGAAGACGTGAGAGTCGCCCTTCCACTTGTAGTTCACTTTAGTGATGGGAATCAACTCGGCGGTCTGCCTCTGAAACAGAGAGAGAGAGAGAGAGAGAGAGAGAGAGAGAGAGAGAGAGAGAGAGAGAGAGATGTTAAAGGTCATATTGATAACATTTTTATTTAAACGATTAATTAAAAAAAAAAACACACAGGGCTTTTTGATATAACCTTGAACAGGTAAAACCAGCCATTTAGAATGAAGCACAACTATGTTTGATGCTTGTGTTATTGAAAACATATATTAGTTAAGTATAGCTGTGTCATACATTTCCTCTCATCAGTCATACATTTAGGTGTAAAGAAGTTGGCTACAATTATCAGAACAATCAACACATTAAGGCTCCCTCATGTGGCTCAAATGTGTACTGCACATATAAATGTTAAATAAAAGACTTTGGAAGCAAATGTATCTGGAGACCCAAATATTGAATCTCCCACTTGTGAGTCCAGACCTGTTTTTTTGGGGAATGACTGGTCTAATGTATAATATTAGACACACAATTAATTAACCAAGAATCGACCAAAAGAAAATAAGAGGGAGCCTCGATTGTGGCGACAGTGATGCCTATCTTCTCTCTTGAATTTCTCTTGAATTCATCGACCAAGCGGCGGCCTGATGACCCACCTGCTGCAGAATCCTTGAGTTCTGGGCATACTTGCTTTGGTGCTCCCTGATCAGGCGTTCAGAGGCCTCGGAGATGCTCGGGTTTGGGAACCCGAGCAGCGGGTAGAGCTGAAAAAGGAGACAGACGTTAGCAACATCCTTCAATTGCCACACGAGCCCTCATCCTCTATTCTCTATCTCTATATGTAATAAAGGGAATATTGAACCCGTGCTCGTAGACATATTTATAATGAGCAGTGTGTAGTAATAGTAGTATTTAAGTGCAGTTCTCTACTGTGTGTTTGTGTACCAGGTACTGGTTGTTCTTGAACAGCTGCTTCCCGCTCACTGAACGAAGATCATCAACCTTCAGACCGGAGTTCTGCTGCACCACAAAGTCCTCCACATTGTTGGTCCTAAACACACACACACACACACACACACACACACACACACACACACACACACACACACACACACACACACACTTATTTAAATTGAAAACAGTGCGTTTGTATCAATATAAATTCACATTGTGCAGGTTTATCTTTTTGCCACTAGAGGGCACCAGTGTGCTCCCAGTGACAACATAACTGTCCACTTCATCCATTTAATATGAAACTGAATCATAAAAATAGGAAATGATATATATATATTTTTGTATATCAAATTGTTTCTGTTTGTAGAAATATGGTTCAATGTGTGCTTTCAGCCTTTCAGATCTGTGATCAGGTGTAGAACACCCACAAGGATAACCTTCAAAGACCTCTGGACCCGCTTCAAGGACCATTTGGACCTTCTAAAGTACACTGGGAAACCCTTGGAGTCTCCTGGAACATCTTTGAGGAGCTCTGAAACAAGCTGACCCCTGGATTCTAACAGCGCCATGATTCCTCTTCAAGGATGACTGAAACATTTTCAAGGGCTTGGGGAACCTCTTCAAGGATCCCAGGAACCTCCTTAAAAACCATTAGAATCTCAACAAGGACTCCTGGAATCTAATCCTTGAAGCTCATGAAGGGACTATTGTGATCCAGGACCAATGAAGGTCCTCAAGGTCTGACTGTTCCCTCTTCCAGGACTCCAGGAACCTGTTCATGGACCCCTACAGCAGCCGAAGTCGACTCACCACTCCACTTTGAGATTGATGAAGGCCAGCAGTTGTCGTTTTCCTTTACAGGTTTCACACTCCTTTGTCCCCTGACCATCACACTCGGTACACCTACACACACACACACACACACACACACGGTCAGACATGACACACATGTTACACATTCTTTTAAAATGACCTGAGCCTGCTGAGTGTGCAGTCATTTAAAGGGCCATACCACTCTTTTACGTGTCCTGGTGCATTAACTTCCTATTCTGCTGAACACTTTTCAAATGATCAATCCCTTTTTCTTCTTTCTCCTCTTCCTCCCAGGGAGTCATTGATTAAACCATTTAATCGAAAGTTAAAAGCAACTTCAGGAAGTTTTTATGTTTCTGTCCAAATCAAAGTTATTGATGTTTGGCCATTTTCTGTCTTTTAACTTATTAAAAAAAGGGAGTGCAGCATGAATCACATCACATTACAGTTGCAATTATTATACATGACTGATAATGCCTTGTTGAATGCTTGATTCTGATTGGTCAGTTATGGCATTCTACATATTTCCTTATAGGGGAGGGGACCGCTGCCATGAATAACCACTGCTTTGGACGCTGCTCCGAGTATCTGGGACTTAACAACATGTCAAGAGCAGCAATAGAAGTTATTTCAGGATGTATGTAACATTGTTGGTGTGTACATGGAGGTAAGCCCCGCCTCCTTTCTAGCCACGAGTGACCCGAATAAACAGAAATGATCCTGCGGTCACTTTTGCAAGAGTAACACGAGGCGGAGAGTCACTTTTGGTTTGGTGTGATCACAAGTTTGGTCTTCTTGTCGTTAATAAAACAAGGTCAGCTGCACTGTAACTGATACACCAGCTGCTCTTCTGTTGTATTTCTACCCCCCCGCCGGGTACCCCCTTCAGGACCTGTCTTTTCCTGTACCATCACAGCGAGTGCAGGTCCCCTCAGTCTTCGTGCCTGAGCCTTGACACACCCAGCAAGGTTTCTACAGTTACACAGGATTATTATAATTAGTAGTAGTATTATTTAAATGGAGAGTTTAACTAATGTAAATATGTATATATATATATATATATATATATATATCACTGATTGACAGTTTCCTTACATGTCCATCTCCATGGCACTCGTCACACGGCAATGTCCCTGCAGAATGGCAGGTGGTGCACTCCTAAACACACACACACACACACACACACACACACACACACACACACACACACACACACACACACACACACACACACACACACACACAGTGTTAAAAATAACTTCTGCTGGATTCACACTGATAATTAAGGTGCCTCGTTTGACACACATGTCAGCTGATTCTCCTGTGACGCACAGCAGGCATCAGATAATAAACACCACTTATTTATATATAGTAGTAACAATATATGAAATTCCAACACAAGCAGCAGTATTTTGGGAAAAGGTCCATGCTATTCATTTATAGCACAATTTGTGCGATTTACATTTTAAATGTCATTTTCTGTACATTTCTGTTTGAGGAGCCCATAACGTTACAAACAACAGCAACAGTTGGATGTGTGCTGCAGCTTTTGTGGTAGTACAAAAGGCAAGTGAAGCTACTCTCTATCTTGCTTCATCTTTTTCTTCTTGTTTTTTTCCTTTCAGGCGGTTGAAAGTCACACGAAGCACAGATAACCCAGATTAGAACGATGCTAACAACCGACTTCATTGCTGTTGCCATGCAGCAAGTTAAAGATGGCTTATTTTTGGGCGCCACTGTGTAAGAACACCACAACAACCTTAATATATGTTGCAATTCAGGTCGTTTGAGTCCATTAAACACCAGGCCACCTCCTCTGGCTCTGTTTTTTCAGGTCGTCATGGTTACACCGCGTTGTTATCGGTTGGAGGCTAAAACACAGGAAAGACTGGAGGCCAACACGACTCACCTCAGACTAGTGTGTTCAAGTTACGCATCAGAAAATGTCATCACGTTCGGTGCCAGAATTGAGGAAGGTGTAACCAGTGTAGCATCACAGCAAGGTGGAATTAGCAAGCTAACTAGTGGAAGGCTGGCTACGTAGCTCTGGTTACAGAAAGTGAATCTTCTCAAGGGACCATCGGGAGCTTTTTAAAGGCCTGTGAACCCATCACAGTGAACCCTTGAATCCCTGGAACTTTCTCAAGGACCTTTCCCCCCTCCTCAATAACTTCTCCTACGTGCTTTTGTTATTGTCACAACATCTATATGATTTAATCAAGACACGATTCCAATTTAAAGACGATGCATCACATTTGCCCAGCCGTAGCTGTAACTGCAGGGAAACCATGGCAACAAGGCGGTGTTGGGCGGAGGAATCACCTTGATGGAGGAGGTGTAGGGCACGCGGATCTCCTCCTTGTGATCCGTGAAGAGGCTCGGGGCCGTGGCCTGGATCTCCCAGGGCCGGGGGGCCGTCTGCGTGTAGAAGTCAGCCGGCTCACCTGTCAGTCAGACAAGAGAGACGCCACACCCACCTGTCAGTCAGAAGACAACAACACTGTGCGATGGCATCATCTTCCAGGACATCTTCAGTGATGATGTCACTCACTGAAGGTGCCATTTTTATCTTTTTTTCGTTAATCAGTGTGCCGTATCAACATTAAGATTAACATTAATAGTGGTACAATATCAGATTTTAAATTTCCCAACATGATTTTATTCTGTCTACATTTAGTTTAGTGTATTTGTTTCATGGTTTCGAGGACAGTCCCCTTTACTGTTAAAAGAGCAGCTTTAGCCTTTGCGGCTACTTTCCAGCTGTAGTCCAAAGTTGTAGCAGTGGCAATAAATATACATAAAAACATTTAAAAAAAGAATTACAGTGAAAACAAGTGATTATACCATAAAAAATGTAAAGAATTAAAGGACAACTGTGAGGGATAAGAATAAAAAGTATACACAAATTGGCACAAAGAAGCAAAAAAACATTTTTACTTTCTTTGCCTCCCTACATCCATCCATCCATCCATCCATTTTCTACCACTTATCCTGTATTTAGGGTCGCGGGGGGGCTGGAGCCGATCCCAGCTGTCATTGGGCGAAGGCAGGGTTCACCCTGGACAGGACGCCAGTCTATCACAGAGCCGACATGTAGAGACAGACAACCATTCACGCTCACATTCACACCTACGGGCAATTTAGAGTAATCAATTAACCTATCCCCATCCTGCATGTCTTTGGACTGTGGGAGGAAGCCGGAGCACCCGGAGAGAACCCACGCTTACACGGGGAGAACATGCAAACTCCACACAGAAGGAACCCGGGGTGACCGGGATCGAACCCAGGACCCTCTTGCTGTGAGGCGGGAGTGCTACCCACTACACCACCGTGCGGCCCGCCTTCCTACATTTTAAAACAAAAACAAAAAATCTGTACTAAAAATCTACTTACATTTTCAAAACTCTTGTTACTTTAGTTTTAATTAATTTGAGGGGAATAAGCTATCAAGATTCAGTTAGTCTTCGAAAAAAAAAAAAAAACAGCCAGTAGAAATGTCCTTCATAGGGAGATTTTTTACTTTATACTTACATTTCAGAGCCTTTACTTTTTCACTTTTACTTGAGTAAAGAAGTTGAACCAGTCATTTTTTAACACAAGTATCTGTATTTTTACTTGACTTAGAGAATATCTGTACTTTTGACACCTCTGCTTGCTAGTAACTAGGCCTTATTGAAGACCCTTTAAAAGCTTAAAAACGTTACATATAAGATGTTATTTCAGGCATCAAACCCAGACTCCCCCAGCAGCAGCAGGGGGGAAACATATTTGTCGGTGGGAGGAAACCGAAGGATTTCCTCTAAGCAAACCCATAAAAAACCCGAAAACAGTTGACTTTGAGATGAGGGAACTCGTTCCTGCAGCTCTCCATTAGTGCAGCTTTAAAGCTCACGAATGGAGGTTGTGTCATCGTGTGTGTTTATTTACCTTCGTAGGGTTTGGTGGCCCACTCGGTCGACCTGGACTCGGTGAACGTCTCCAGGCGATACTGCAGAGCAGAAAACACACAGTGCAGAGTCAATAACATCAGCTGACAAGAGGCGACAGGTTTACAAATATAAACTCCAACAGCGAGAGCATGACATTAATAGTCAAAATGTAGAATGATTCAGAAATTGTGTCATTACATAGTTTAACCAGCAAAGAGAAAAAAAAACACCAAGGTGAATGAAAAAATACATGAACGGCAAAGAGAAAATAATCTAAAACAAAACAATTAAAATTCAGATGAAATCTGGAGATGATTTACGATAAAAGTATGTTTTCAGAAGAGACGCCAACTCAGAATGACATCCATATATATTCTATATTTATTGGAAATGGAGGCGGCCTAGTGCTTCCTGAAGCTACTGGGTTTATTATTTTTAACTTGTTAAATTGTGCATAAAAACATGCTTATATATGCTTTAAAATATGAATATCAGCTCATATATTGAAATGTTTTTACTCCATAATATTGAAATTGGTCCTGAATAATTACAGCAGGAGTTTTATTAAAATCCATGGCATCGAAGACGCCTCTCCATCGGGTCTGCGTGTTTACACCAATAAAGGCTTGTTCACATTTTTAATGTCACATGAGTCTGTGAGGTCACATGGTGTGTCATGCGGGAGTCACCAGAGTCGCATAATTAAACTGATCCTAAATGGTGTAAAGTGATGAATCTGACCAGAGACCTCACGTCCTCCGCTATGAACAAGAAAAACACCAAACTTGTGTGAATGCAGCAGAACCCATTAAGCTCTCCGCAGCTGGTTCCAGGTCTACAGAACCCTGTTGGTTTACACAACACACGACAGCATCACAGAGAGTGTGTGTGAACGTCACGTCACCCTGTAGGTGTCATACGGCTCCATGTTGGTGATGACTCCATCGTTGGCCGGACCTCCGCTGTAGCAGCAATGAGACGATGCAAAGCTCTTGAACGCCTCACGAGCCACGTCCTCCGACAGCGTGGGAATGCTGCGAGACACACACACACACACACACACACACACACACACAGTTTAACCATAGACTGTATGTAAGTAATGCAGACGTTGGTTATTTGAAGCCTTGACCTCGGTATTTTCCCCGTCGCCATCTTGGAATTTTTGCAACCGGTGAAGGGAAGTGCCCATATTTGGATGGCGGAGGAGAGCAACGGGTGGATCTGATGGACACAAGTGGCAGAGGGGCACCCCGAGAGGCAACTTCTTGGTGTGAAGCTTTTTTGCAAAGTTAGCTTCCGTAACTCGGGGTAGATCTCATAGCTAAGTGTTGTAGCATGGTAAGCATTGGTAGCGACGCCGCCGTGGCGACGCCGCCATAGCGACACCGCCGTATGCCGTAGCGACGCTGCCATAGCGACGCTGCCATAGCAACGCTGCCATATCAATCACAAGGCCCGCCCTAAAGCATACCCTGGCTTTATGGCTCTATTTGACTCTAAATGGGGCAACAAGAACCTTCACATGATTGGCCAGTGGGAGAGGTGATGTCAGGTCTTACCTCCACTCGTCAGGTGAAGGGCCGGGCTGAGGCGGAGCCACAGGCTCCAGGGGCATAGGAGGGGGCAGGAAACCTCCTGCGGGGGCAACAGTACACTTTAACAACAGGAATAATAATGTGAAGAATTCTGGGAGTGGAGTCTCCTTACCTCCTCCTGCCATGATGTCCTCATAGCCGGGCACGTTGCCAAACATGTTGGCTGCAGGGGCAGAGGGAGGGGGGTACACGGCTGGAATAAACAATAGGATCAGGATAAGTGAAAACAAATGTGAAGGCCTTTTAGGCAAATGGTTCAACATCTGGGGAAATTCGCGTATGCGCTTTGTGGCCGAGACTTAGATGAGACGATATCTCGTATATCTGTGGTAATGTTGGAGCCAGTTAGCTTAGCTTAGCACAATGAGTGGAAACAGAGGGAAGCAGCTAGCCTTGAGAGGGAGAGGAGGATTTAGGAAAGAAAAGGAAAGGATGTGGAAATGAAGTGAGTGAAAGGGGTAGAAAGAGAAATAAGGATAAGAAAAATGCCCTCATCATCATCTCATACGTCATAGAAATTTAATTTGAGAATTAAGGACAGAATTCTGAATTTAGAGGCCAGGATGTGGAAAAGAAGGAGAGGAGGAAGTGGGAAAATAAAAGGAGGAAGTAGGAAAGGAGACATAAAAGTGGTGGCCCAGGTAAAGAAGGGGAGTAGAAGGTGGGAAGGAAAAAGGTGGGAAGGTGGAGAGGGGCTCAGAGGTAGAGCGAGTCATCCTCCAATCAGAAGACCGGTGGTTAGATCCCCGGCTCCTCCAGGCCACATGCAGATGTGTTTGAGCAAGATGCTGATACCCCAGATTTCCCTGGAAGGCTGAGTCATTGGCGTGTGAATGAAAATCCCGATAGGCAGGCGGCATTATCACTGTTTGAATGTGAGTGTGGGTGTGAATGGGCATAAATAAATAAAAGATGTAGATGAGATTAGGAAGGAAGGATGCAGATATGAGGGAAGGAGGTAAAGTGAGTGAGGAGGGTTAGGAGGGATTGGGAATGGGTGGAGGAGGTAAATGAGGAAGTAGAGAAAGGTTTCATCTGTAGTCACTTCCATTCTTGCAACATTTAATTTTGCATAAATGTGTTTATAATATTGATCCTATTTAGATTGTTAATGTGTCCCACCTACTTGAATACAGATAAATATCACACACATTTCTTTCCCAAATCAATCTGTTGTCATAAAATGGAATCTGATCAATTCAACACAAATGCAATGTCATCCAAAAAAAATCAATTATCCACAAATCACTTGTTTATCTGTTATGACTGAGAAAGCTATGGAATAATGTATTACATTTATGTACTTTCAAAGAGTCGCAATCAGTTTTTCTTTCCAAATAAAAACCTGCTGCACTCAGACTCAAACAGACTCGTTAAACTCGGGTTTAAACTCGGATTACATTTTTACTCCGAAGAACTGATATCGGATTTAAGGCGCGTTAGAAGTGATGTGAAACCTCTTTTTGTTTGTTTGTTTATAGATATATATAATTGTTAGCAGGAAGCTGGCGTGCGTGCGTGCGTGCACGCCTGAGCGTCAGAGTCCCTGCAGCAGCTGGGTGGTGTTGTGGTCAGTTTTGCAGTCCCGTGCAATCTGGTGTCATGTCGTGTGTTGCGGCTCGTTTACCTGCGCTGTTCATCCTGCTGAAGTTCGATCCGTTTCTGTATCGATAAATCCAAAGCAATCTCTCCGTCGGCTTCACACCGCCGATACGATACGAGCTGCTGTTCAAAAGTGTCCAATCAGCGACAATAAGACACGACTTCCGGTGAGACCTTCAAAAATAAAACAGTTAGATTCAGGTTTTTACTATATTGTACCCAATATGCCAGATTTATTTGATAAGACAATTATAATTAGACCTACATCCTTCCATACAGTTACATTTAGTTACAGTATTCCAAATTAAAAGCAAATTAAAAAACTTTACATAAAGGTGCACCACTGCTAACACGTGATACAAATTACATGCATATTAATACAGACAAAATGACTGGAAAATTGTCCAAAATATAACCCCACCCCCCTGCAACTGCAACATTTTGAGTGCAATGAGCTGCTAAATTTAAACAATTTCACTTTGGTAGGATTTGTATTCCCTGGCTTTAAAAAAACATCTGGAAAATGTGATGATACAAAGTGATTATTATACAAAACAGCATCCCAATTAAATACAAAATATATAAAAAATAATTGTACAATATGTATTGTTATTGTTTTATATGTAACACAGGTTGTATTTTGTTGGATACAAAGTGCACCCCATCAAAAAGACTATGGATAACTTGTTACCTGGACTGGACTGATTAAAGATTATTTTATTGATTTTCACAAAAAAAAAAAAGGATCTTCACTAAGAAAATATGTGTTTCTTAAAAAAGTAAGGTGATTCCACTATATTTTAGTCACATTTTTTTTGTTGTTGAAAGCCAATAAATTCTGTAAATATTGAGTCTGTATTTAAACTTACTGCAGTGCCTTTATTTTGAAGGACGACATTCCCTCTGTGATTGTCGCTCGGGTAACTTGACGTCATTGATCCGCAGGAATGTCGACCACGCCCCATCTGGAATGGATTACAGAGCTGAAGGATATAACTTGCACGCACATGGGGTGTACAAAATAACATGAACATCTACACACTTAGAGGACTAGTGGAATACTTGACAGGAATGTTAAATATGATGATGCAGCATCTTCATCTCTGTCCTCGTGAACAGGGTTATCGCTGGTGAGACTCATCAGTGTAACAGACCAGGAGGTGACGTCTATACGTCAGACATGTTGGGGCAGTTTGTGAGTCCTGGGGGTAAATATTTCGCAGGTCAACAGGATCCAGCTGCTCTGAGGATCCTGACAGCTGATGTCACGTGCCCCTCCACCTTCTTACCCACCCATGCTGGAGGTGCCATTGTTCCTCTGGTTGTTTAAACAGAATACTTTTACATATATTGTACAACACAAACACACACATTCACACTCTGACAATGCGGGGTCCACTGACTTGCCCGAGGACACTTTGACATGCAGAGGCATCAAAACCACCGACATCCTGAGGAGTGGACGGCGGCTGCTCTACCTTTCTTTTCTTAACATGACAAATACAATATATAAAAGCAGAAACTTGGGGTTGGGGGTCAGCCTGAGAGGAGCAGAGCTGGATTAACCTTTAAGAGACCTCAGGGTTTAAACCCCCTGATGATCCCTCAAGTTCCTTCTGCTCTCCATCTGGATATATACCAGACTATATATTTACGTTGTAACCCCCGGGGACCGCAAGAGGACCTCCAGATCCTCCTCAAGGGTCTCCAGGTCTGCAGCAGCCTGCGTGAAGACCCCTTTTTAGACGCCGTGCTTCAAAGCGGAGGCAAAGTTTATCAGGCGTGTTAGGTCAGGTCTGGATGTGACATTCTCTAGGGCACACACACACACACACACACACACACACACACACACACACAAAGTTTTATGAGGAAACAGTCTGTAATCTCTCTTCTTTTGAATGCCTATAATTAAAAGATGAATCGTGTCTATTATTTATCATCGTTAAACTCAATGCTGAAAAACAAATATTTAAAAAATATGAAAAAATAAAATAATAAAGACCTTTTTATTTGCCGGATTTTTCCTTTATTCTTCGGTGTCCATTCCACATCTAATCTCCCCTCCTTTCTTTCTTAGGTTGCAACAGTTATTTACATATGACTTTATGTAAAACACATTCTTCTTAATTTTGTCTTTTGCCTTGAAAATAATTAATTGCTGCTAAGTGTCTTATTTACTCATCCAATTAAGTTTTTAAAGAAATCCAATCAGAATGGGTTCTTCCCAGCATGCATTATTTGCATGTTTAACCCTATTACATTAAAGTGTGTAATTGTTTTTTCCTGCTTGTAATGCAAGTATGAAACCCATTCAATCATTTGTGATACTATTTTTGTATTTAAGATTTTTGAAATCTTAATGTTTTCTTATCTGTTTGTATTTTGAAGAGTTAAAAATACAAGAAGAGGGCAGCATCCAGCCAGCAGGAGGCGCCAGAGTCTCAAACAAACACACTTGCTGCTGGCAGAGTCCTGGTTTACATTCCTGTTCTTCTTGGCAGCGACGGAGTGTGTAAGTGTGTGAATAAAGAGGCAGAGTTACAGTCCTGAGTTTTTTACACCAAAGACGGCTGACGGAGAGGAAACTGTACAGTTTAAATAAACACAGAGGCGGTTTGATTTTCTGTGTTCTCTGCTCCGTCGCTGTAAATCAAACGCACCTCAAAGGAGCTGAAATGTTTAAATGTCTGTTAGAATAGCGACATGCTATTGCAGCTTGCTCTGCAGCTCAACAATCAGCTGTTTACGGCGTTTTCCTAATGTCTTGGGTTTTTAAAAAAAAGTTCAACATCTTTTTACCTGAGCTGAATACCTCTGATAGCAAAATGCTGCTTGGAATTTGCTTAATTTGGTCCAAACTAAGAGAAAAAGAAGATGTTGTTGTTCTGGTCAAATTTGTGTCGCCACTTTTCTACAATTTCAACAAAGATGAGTTTTTCTCTTTTTTTTCCCGCTGTTACTTTATCAGCGATGATATGTTATGGTTTCATTCTTTCGACAAATGTACTTATTGTAACTTTGGACAAAATGCCTTAAATGTAAATATAAGAGTAAAAATTAAAAAAAACAACTACCAGATGACTCATTAAAGTGTCTGTGTTAAAATATGTAAATTATAGTGTCAATAACTTAAAATATTTGAACACATTCTTGTGTGTTGTTAATTTTTCATATTGTATTTTTAAACCACGTTTTATATTATTGTACTGTGTTTATTGTTATACAGTGTCCAGTTTACAAGCTGATTTAAAACCAATAAATAATCATTTCACCTGCAGTCAACCAAAGCTCCGGCTTGATTGATCAATACTTCTCGCACCACATGAATCGCATATAAATGTTTAGAGATTAGTGGCAAAAAAATGACCTTCATTAGCGGCTAATTGAAACAACAAAATCAGCCAAACAGGCTTTGATATATGTAAACGACATCTTCACTGCTGGAAATAAAGCAAGAGAAGAAGAGCAAGAAGCGGATCCAATCAGTTGTTATAAAAATATACGTCATAAAAAAATCTTTTACACCTCGGAGAAAAAACACTGAGAGTATTTTTCTGCAGTTTCTATTCTTAACAGATTCAGGAGGGAGTTGAACTCCCGGCTCTGAGCCTCTGGTCCTCCACCGAGAGGATGTTTACACATGTATGCGTGTGTGTGTGTGTGTGTGTGTGTGTGTGTGTGTGTGTCATCCGGGTTGAGTAGAGTCATGCATTTTTTCCATTACCCTCATCAAATCAATGTTAAACACTCCTCCGTCGACTGTCCCTGGACAACTGCAGTGTGTGTGTGTGTGTGTGTGTGTGTGTGTGTGCGCGCACACGTGTGTGTGCGTGTCACCAAAACGCCCGATCAATAAGCAGATAGGATATTTGATCAATGAAAACGAGGACAACCAGTCTGCCTGATGTGGTTTCCAGATAAACTGCTGCAGAGATTTAAACCAGTTTCGTTTCACAGCAGTTCAGATTCTGTTTGCTTATAAAAAATAAAATTACTTTGGTGATCTAGTGACTCCTCTATTGACTGTGGAGTGAAATGTCACGAAATATATATTAAAAAAGAAATTCATGACCCCATCAGGATAATTGATTTTAAAAAAATGGAAAAAACCTTCCAACTGATTCCAATTAGCATCAAAATCTGGGTTTACTGCCAATTAGCAAATATTAGATTGCAAAATTACAGACAGTAGAAATGTCCAAATGTCCTTCATGGGGATACTTTTTAACTCTAAATGGACCATAATGTACTAAATGAACATCATGCTGGATTGAAGAAGACTTGAAACTAGAGATTGAGACCATAAACTCATGTTTACAATGTTTACTGAGATAATACATCAAGAGAGAAGTAGGACCATTTTCTCACAGACTTCTATTTCCCACCAGAGGAGTCGCCCTCTGCTGCCCTGATGGCCAGCAGAGGGATTGCAGTTTTAAGGCACTTCAGGTTCGGCTTCACTCTTTAGAACCAAAGGTTGCCGCCTGGTTTTGTGTTCAGCCTGAAAGGCTGAATTCAGGGCAGAGAAGGCCCACCAGACTCTGTCTCATCCAACGACACTCGACCTGTTTTTTGTCAACCCATACAGAGATGTTGAGCATGCAACCCTGACGTCATGGCGACCGCTCAGTAAAACCGCCTCTTCTTCAACTGTGGCTAACGGTCCATGCGTCACCACGGCAACAGTAAACATCCAGGAGCGACCTGTGTTTATGTGTGGTGGAAGACAGATGTTTGGGCTTCTGCACAAGAGAGAAGAAAAGACAAATGAGAAGATGTGAATAGTAATTTTACATGAAATCACGTGAAAAACAAACAAATTAAGACATTTCGATTAACAGGCTGATGTAACATAAAATTAAGATAATATTAAGAGGTAAAACGATCTGAAATAGATAGTCTCTGCTCTTAGCTACTGTTTCACATATTCAGTTTACAATGAAAATATAAACAATCATCATTCTTAGTAATTTGATAAACATTGTCATAGACTTTGATTGATTTTATGGAAACACGCATCAGCCAGGACTCACACAAAGTGAATGTTTGTCACACAAAGGGTATATTGTAACCTGACAAAATAATGTGTTTAGCTGAAGATATGCAAAGTCTTGGCTTGGAGGTAATGTTACCATTAGCAGCTTACATCATAAATAAATACACTGTTTAGTCCGTTCTCTCCTCTTCTTTGGAACAGACGAAAGGACAGGAGCCTCTTACTTCTTTGTACAGAGAAATCTAAAGACTGAAGGGTCAGAAATGATAAAAAAAAGAAAGAAAAAAAGACAATAACCTTCCTTTCTGAAAAGTGAAGCCAAAGCTGAAACGCCTTAAACTTGCATTCTCTCTTCTGACCATCAGGGGGCCTCTGGTAGCAAAAAAAAGTCTGATTGCATGGAAGTCAGTAAGAAAATTAATCTACTTCTCACTTGATTTATTATCTCAGTAAACATTATAAACATAAGTTTATCGTAAAAATTGTATCTTGAATTATGAAGCTAACTTTGTTTTTTCCCACCAGAAGCCAGATGGATCCAGATCCAGAGAGATGTTGAATCTGCCGATCCACCCGTCGCTCCTTCACAGTCCAAATATGGTCACTTCCATTCAGTGGTTGCAAAAAATTGAAGATGGCAATGGCCAAATCCAGAACTCGAGACTTCAAAACCGATGATTACGTTCACTTCTTGAACACTACACTACTACTACTACTACTACTACTACTACTAGATTACACTACTCTTGCACCCACATTTTTTGTTTGCCTTTTCAGAGACAAAACCATCCTGAGCTGATTTGCTGTAAGGTATGTTTTGTGGGTTTTTTACATGATGTGTCATAATGCTATGATTGGACAATCACTGTTTCGGGGGAGGGAGTAACTGAGTGGTCAGCTTTTAAATAAACATCGTATGTTGGTCATCTGAATGAGGACGTCTGAAACATGATTTGGAGAGATTCTGTTTCTTTAAGACTTTATTCTGCACAGTGTTGAACTGGAAACAGTGGAAACCTCAGGAGCACAGTGGAAACTACAGGACAGTCACACACACACACACACACACACACACACACAGTCATCCAGCCTTTTACTCAAAAGTGATGATCCTTCACAGTCTGGTTTCTTTATATTTGTGGGGGAAAAAAATAGCAAAAGCTTTGAGGCCAAATAGTCAAACAGGAAGTTGGTACGTAACTGTCCGCTGACTCCGTTCACTTGCCGATTATTTTTGTTGTTGACTCGCTGAATGTGAGAATCACCGCAGACGCCGTTGTCCACGATACCGCGCAAAAACCAACAGAGAACTAGTCAAACGAGGTCCGACCCGACGCTCCCGGTGTCTTCAGAGGACGGCCAGGTCGTGGCAGCTCTTGGAGCGCACTTTTACCGCCATGCGTTGGTTGTTGCGCGCCACCAGCCGGTCCAGAAAGCGCCGAGCCTTCTGGGTAAGGCTCTCTTTGCGTTTGTGGGTGGAGCTCCGGGGCGGGGCAGCCTCGCCGCCATCCCGACGGAGGCGGATCTGTCGGATCACGCCCTCAAACAGCTCGGTCACGTTGTGCTGCAGAGACGCCGACGTCTCGATGAACTTACAGTCAAACACCACCGCGCACGCTCGGCCCTCTGGGAAACAAAGACAGAGAGTAAATGACCACGATGGCAATCAAATGTTATCGATTCAACATGTACATCAATGTGTGTTTGTACCCCGTGTGATCTTTGACCCCCACCTTCCACGGCGACTTCTCTGGACCGGACCAGGTCGCTCTTGTTGCCCACGAGTATGATGGGAAGGTTTTCAGCCTGGCGGGTGCGCCGCAGCGTGATGCGTAGCTCAGCGGCGGCGTCGAAGCTTGCGCGGTCCGTGACGGAGTAGACGATGACATAAGCGCTGCCGACCTTGAGACAGTCGTCCTGGGAGGAGTCGCCGTCGTCCTCCTGACAGGAAAAACATCAAGATGGGCTTAAAATAACAACGTAAACATTGTGATATAAGGAAGGAAAAGACATTTGGGACATGGACGCTGGTCTCCTGGCTGAAAGTCCCCTGTTTGCAGCTTTTTTCGGTCTTTATTCAACGTCATCACTCTCTTGGAGAGTTACTTTAATACCAACAGATGCTTAAGGGCGTGATTTGGCTTTTTGTTTCATGAAGTCAACAAATAATTCAAAGTGCGAGAACATTGAAACAAGTCACATCAGGTGGTTCAGCAGGACGCCGTGTCCCCATAATCCTCTGCTTCACAAACGCTCCACAGCTGTAATTCATCAGCACACAGACACACAAACACACCGTACCAGTTTGTCGTTCTCCCAGGTATCCATGACGATGAGTGTGGTCTCCTCTCCGTCGACTGTCAGGGTCCGCTCATATGTGTCCTCTGGAAACACAAACATCACATTGATGGTGAAACAATAAATCACAGCTGCTGTTATATCTGCGATCATTACGGGACAAACAACAACACCGGAAAACAATGACATCGCCGCTAATAACTTGAAGCAAAAAACAACAACATCTGGACTCTGAGCAAACAACAAGAACAATAAAAAATAACTCATAAAACTAAAGCTTGAAAGTAAACCAGACGTTGAGCTCAGTCGACCCCAAAAAAACAAAAAAAACAACAGCAGACGGGGCTCCGACCCCTCGCGTCATGTCAGACTGTCACCGGATCAATGCAGGTCGTCAATCGGGGCCCCCGGGGGGTTGATCAACACGTGGCGAGAGGGACGATCAATGATATTGGGTCAGTCAAGGTTGTGATGTCAGAACAAAGTCAGGGACAGAAGCAGACTGAGGTTGAGCACGAAAACACAACAATGAAACACGGCTGAAAAACATTGACGTGGTCCTGCGGATCCAATACGCGTAGCTTATTTTTTACCTAGCGCTATTTCATATAAAGGTAATGCAAAGATGCAAATGTGAACCAATATGCACATTTGCCTCATTCGCTTGAAAGACTTCAAATTGAGAAAATTTGCATGATGACATTATTTTAAGATACGGCAAGATCGGTCATAGGGCGGCACTTCTGGAGAGTTTTTTGAGGGTTTGGTACCTTGTTCAAGGGGCACCTCAAATCCAGAGATGAACTGGCTAGTCACAAGATGTTAATGTTAATGTTATTTACTGAGCTTTAGAGGTGTTGGTAGACTGATTGACTTTCCTTTGGACGGAGCCTGTTTCCAGTCTTTATGCTAAGCTAAGTTAGCCGGCTCCTGCTGCCCAGAAAGCATTTCCCCGTATTCCATTATGAGAGATGTTTAATAAATCTGTTGGACCCGACAACTGCAAACAAGATCAGTTCGGACACTTTGTATCAGCTGATAAACAGACAACAGTGAGAATCGTGGTCCTTTTTTGGTCTTTTATAAGTTACAAAGGGTCACTTCAAACTGACGTCAAAACCTATTTTTGAAGAGGTCGACTTCCTTTTGTTTATAGTATCTCCCTTCCAAAGTATAGAAAACGGTTTTATTAAAGCAAGTATCAACAGATCAACCAGACAACCGACTGTAACATCCCACCTCCAGGTTGTTCGTCTTTCTCTGTCATCCCAGCAAAGATTCCAGCAAGGCTAGTCTTTCCGACAGCGTGGTCGCCTAGCAACACCACTCTGTAAACACAGTCCGAGTCGCTCTGCGAGTCATCGTCTGAGTCCGAGCTCCAGTGGGCGCGGTAGTGGAGCGACTTGTCTCCGGGGTGGTAGGACGCCGACTGTCCCAGAGCAAGGTGGCTGCGCTGGCGGCGGGGCTGCTCGGGATCCGGGTTGGCACCACCGGGGAGCCGAGGGTCCTGAAGGTCCCGGGTCCAGGAAGGGTGCTGGTAGAAATGGGCGGGAGGAATCGGAGTGCTGCCTCGCCGCCGCAGGGGCTCCTTCTCTCTCTGGGTATTGAGGGTCATGTTGCTACGGTGATGGCATCAGGACGGGACAGACCTGAGGGAGCAGACGGGAGTGTTCAGGTTTCAAGTCTGGGCCACTAGATCGGTACTTGGAACGACCAATCAGAGAGCGTAACTAGAGAGCAGATGTCTTTCTGAAACAACCTTCTTTTGAGTTTTCTGTACATTTTAAACATCTCACATTGCTGCAGTGATGTAGAAGTGCACCCGCGGGTGTGTCGGTACACTGTGACATCACCACTGGGCGTGCAACAGACTGGAAACTTTGCAACCAGAGAGAGAGAGAGAGAGAGAGCAGAGACTTCAAAAGGGTTTGTGCAACACTACAAGGTACTCTGCCATTTTGGCCACGTCTACGTCTCAAGAGACTTCCTAAAATAAGATTAAATAAATAATGCCTGGTTTCAAGGTGATAATTTAAATCCAAAATAAACTTTACAACGTGTGGTTGATGGGATCTGGATAGAAGGATACCTCCTCGGACCAAACAAATTCACTGGACTGGAGTTCATTGCTGAATTCTCAGAGTTCTCTGATCCTACAGGGACTAAAAAAATGTTTTTAGCCTCGTAGAAAATATCAGAGGATGGAAAAATACCAGGATAGAAAATCATGTATGATGATGTGGTGTTGCTGATTTTATGTCTTCATTCCACCACGCTACCTCACACAGCAATATGCTTTGATGCCTCAACGTCATTCGTCTTTAGATTTCTTAAGAGCGAGCAGGCCACCGTACCAGAGGAACGTGGACTAAAAGCTGTGCAGGTACAAGTCATCACTCATCAAGAGTCGTCACGGAAAATGTTAGAAAGATAAGCGAGAGCCTGATGTTTACATTGGGAGCACATTTCCTGTGACGGCCTACATCCCTTTACGTTGCCGGTGACACTGAGCATGCTTCATCAGGTTGTGAACTTGTGATTTAATGCTATTTCCAGACATTTATCACTTCTTTGAAAAAAGTAAAACTAAGGTATCTTACAATGAACAATATAGACTGGGGCCAGAATCAGTTAATAATAACAGGAAATATACATTTAGTGTATTTAAACTAAAAAATAAAAGACTGAATATGATTGGGAGTCCCAGGCTGAGTCCTGATGGCCAGAATCCAAATGGGCCCATGAGGATCTCGAGTGTGCGAAAGAGAGCACAGACACACAAACAAACCTCCTACAATAAATAATTCAGGTATTTAAAGGGGCCAAGTACAACAGTGGGTGATACTGAGGGCGACTTCCAACACATCAGGTCCAACACATAACTCGTATTTCTGGGTGAACGGGGTGAAAAAATGACTCTTCATCATCAGAAATCCTATTTTAATCAGTTCTGCTCATGCATCTACACCAGTATTAAGCACCAGGAGGTCAAAGGTCAGAGGTCTCGCACCCACGGTGACATGTTATACATGTAATACATGGGTGAAAGTACATCAGATACTTAAAGTAGAGTGAGATCAAACAGAAAGCACAAGAAAATGTAGGTTTTCATGTCTTTACAAATGACTTGAAAATGTTCCCATTTAATGTAAATGTGACATGTGATGTTAAAACTGAAAGAAACTGTTTTAAACATGTAAGGAATAAATGTGTGAAAACATAAATGTAACAAGAGATAGCTGGAAAAACAAAGAAATAAAAACATCAGCAGGAAATAACATGCAACAGATATACAGAGAGATAGACAGATAGATATACAGACAGACAGGCAGACTTACTGTACACCCCATCAACAGTCCTGTGTGCGTCCAGCCTCACTAAACAACAGAGCTGAACTGAACCCCGTCTCTCCTCTCTGGCGGTGTAACAGTACCCTGGTGCCACAGTAACCCGCCTGGAAAAAAAGTTCCACAACAGCGTTAAAAATTCAGCAGTGGAATCACAGAGTTATCTACCTCCCTCTGTGTGTGTGTGTGTGTGTGTGTGTGTGAGTGAGTGAGTGTGTGAGTGTGTGTGTGTGTGTGTGTGTGTCAGAGCGACAGCAGAGGAGAAACAGATAACTGAGGAGTGTGTGTGTGTGTGTGTGTGCTGGTATAGGGAATATTTTGGACACTTCCTGTTTGACCCAGAAGACACAGTTTGGCTTCATGAAACAGTTCAGTCAGAACAGACTAGAGTAAATATATAATAAAACATAACTTTTTAAAAATTTTTTATCATTTGGGGTAAAATTCAGATTAAGAATGAGCTTCATCAAAACACAATGGACTGGATAAAAGCTTTGTATATTTAATTATTTCACGATATGTTGAAAGAGATACTGAATATCGGAGCGCTGTTGGCTAATGCAGAAAAAGATTACGAAATAAAACTGGTTCATAATAAGTGAAGATACCTCATCAAGTCCCAACGAACATTTAAATACAGCTTTTCATCGAGTACTGGCGATGATCAGCTGCTGAGTGTTGAACGTAGACTCGATATAAGAAGTGGACGTTGGTTTGTGGATGACCTCAAGTTGACCGTCGCCATCTTGGATTGTTTGCAACCAACGGACAGAAGTATGACCATATTTGGAGTGTGGAGGAGCGACGGGTGGATCTGACGAACACAAGCTCTTCATTATCTGTGTCTTCGTAAATCCTGCAACTTTATTGTTCATTGCAGGCAGCAACCTCCAGCTCTGAACAGTGAAGCCAAGGCTAAAGTGCCTTAAACTGTCATTCTATCTGCTGGCCACCAGGGGGCGACTCCTCTCTGGTTGTATAGAAGTCTATGAGAAAATGGTCCTACTTCTATCTTGATGTATTATCTCAGTAAACATTGTAAACATGAGTTTATGGTCTCAATCTCTAGTTTCAAGTCTTCTTCAATCCAACATGATGTTCATTTAGTACATTATGGTCCATTTAGAGTCCACCAGACCAGGAGGCGGGGCTTACCTGCTGATTGACAGGTCGCCACCAATGCAGTTAGCTACTAAGATTACTTTAACGCTTTGCTGTAATGGTGACTTTAATTTCTGAAGCTAACTTTGTTAAAAGCTTCACACCAGAATCCAGATGGATCCAGATCCAGTAAGGGTGCTTTTCGGAGATGTTGTCCACATTATAAAAACTCATAATGTGAATTTAGAAAGTCATTATTAAAGTCAAAATATTCATCATTCTTACTCTTTCACCCCTCCTCCTTTGTGTTCTGGCATGAGCTGACATGGAAAATCAGATTATAGAGAAACGCGCATCACTTCCTCTGTGTCAGCGTGAGTCTCAACACATCACAGATGTTTAGGTCTTCTCCACCCCCTCAGTTTAAAAGTTTAAAATTTATAAGGAGTTTCCGCCCAGATCAACTCAGCCAATCCAGCGAGCCTGGAACACAGCTGCTTTTCAGAAGCCAATCGCTGCTCATCAAGTCCAACCAGCTGCTTCCACCTCGGCCTGCAGCTCGACCACCCCCTCTGCAGGCGGACTGAGGTTACTGCCCGTGTGAGAGTGTATTTACATGTCACTCAAATAAAATCCCTTTATCCTTCAGTTAATTCCTTTATTTCTTTCTAAACTTCCCAGGATGCACTGCAGGAGGCCCCCTTAGAGGAGAGAGAGGCATGTTGGGATGCGTCCGACCCCTGAGGATCCAGGTCCACAGTTTGATCCTGATTGGCAGGAGGAGGAGAAGGAGGAGGAGAAGGAGAAGGAGTGGCTGGGACGAAGGATATCAACACAGAAATAAGTGAAATTGTAATTTCTGATTTATGTAAGTTTTGATCCATTAAGCATTGTTTCCTCACCTGCAGGAGGAATTGTAATATTGACCCATTTCCACAGTTTGTCTTGAATAGTGTTCGCTGCTGCTGGAGAGAAATACATCCACATCAAGATTTCAGTCAAAGTTACATAAAAAATGAAAAATTCAAATTTTCACAAGGCTTTATCAGAGCTCTAAATAGAAAAGGTTGTCTTGGTAACGCCTGTACTTCCTCTAATCACCAGCAGGTAGCGCTGCTGCTGACTGAACGCATGGCTCAGAGACTTTAATCATTCAAAGTTAAAAGTTAAATGTTTAATTTACTTTTAGTGCTCTAGTCTTAATTTCAAAGTAGAATTTTCAGCTTTATTTCGGAGCTTTAACTTCAGCAGAAATACATTTCAAATTTAACAACACCGACCTTTGCTGGGAGCAGGAGCGCCTGTTGTGCTTGATCCAGAATCTGATCCACGTTCTCCTATAAGATCCTCACCAGATTCAGGTCCGGATTCCGCCTGAAGAAAGACTCGGCCCAGCAGGCGGTCCAGCAGCTGGTTAGCGTGGTCCGGCTGGGTTCTGATGGTCAGGACACGATTGGGTCTTCCTGCCGAGATCTGAATCTGCGTGAGGTTTCTGAGGGAATCAGAAACCCAGAGAGACACTCATTGGGACTCTAGAGGTCTCGGTGTGGCAACCTGGGCACCATTAATGATCCCGATTCCACCAAACAGGCAGCTGTTGGTTCTTACCTGCGTCTGCTGTTTCTGAGGATCCAGCAGAGAACCAGCAGAACGGTCAGAGCCAGCAGCAGAACCACCAGGGACACGATGAAGAGTTCAGGGGTCATCGTCACACTCATATCTGAACAGCAGGGGGCAGCGATCAACTCCGCTCTGCAACACAGCACACCTTGTTTGAAAGAGAAATAAAAAGTAGATTCAATTTGAGGTTTAAATAATGAATTAATATTAACTCAAAGTGGTTTAGTAGCTCTGGAGCAAATGATGAAGATCATGTGATATGACAGAAAGCTCCACAAAAACTACATCAACCCATTACTTTCTCAATAGACTGAAAACACTATTCACAAGGATCCCTCAGATCACTTAAATACATTTCTTAAAGATGGAGAACAGATCATTTATATGTAATAAACACCATAAACCACAAATATTCTCCTTAAATAAATAAGTATGTTCAACTCACCTGCCTCTCCTGTCCAGATCCTGAAGTCTGAGGTAAATCAGCCAAACATGTTGTTCTGAGAATTTTGAAAGAAAACATTCCTTTTTGTTTGAATCAGATAGTCAGAACCGCTCTGTCAGAGATGAGAACCCTTTGTGTTCTAGAAGAAACTTCACAAGTAATTCAGAATTCCAGAGAGCATGTCTGCAAAACTACCTGCATTTTGTGTTTTGCTAATTAGCATATGTACACGAAGATGGTGAATTATGGAAAACATCGTACCTAAAGACTATGTTAGCATGTTAGCATGCTACCTGTTGCATTTGAAAGGGACTCGGCCGAAGTAGACCGCTAGGGACCTGGCAGATGTAGACTGCTAAGGATCTGGTCCATGTAGACTGCTATGGATCCAGCAGATGTAGACTGTAAAGGACTCGGTCGATGCAGACCTCTGATGATCTGGTCAATGTAGACTGTAAAAGACTCAGCCGATTTAGACTGCTATGGATCCGGCAGATGTAGACTGTAAAAGACTTGGCCGGTGTAGACTGCTATGGATCCAGCAGATGTAGAATGTTAAGGACTCGACCGATGTAGACCGCTAAGGATCTGGTCGATGTAGACTGTTAAGGACTCGACCGATGTAGACCGCTAAGGATCTGGTCGATGGAGACTGCTAAGCATCTGGTCAGAGTAGACTCTAAAAGACTTGGCAAATGTAAACTGCTATGGATCCAGCAAATGTAGACTGGAAAGGACTCGGCTGATGTAGACTGTAAAGGACTCGGCTGATGTAGATCGCTGAGGATCTGGTCGGTGTAGACTTCTAAGGATCCGGCCTCTGAATTGGGAAACATCTACTGTCTTGTGTTTGTTGGGAGAAGTTCTTCCCTTTCACTTGACAGTGTATCACAGCAGCATCTAGTGGCCATTAGAGGAACTACAGCTGAACACATGTCAGCTGATCGACACAAGGAGGAAACAGGAAGCAGGACGTTTGTCAGCATGTTTTTTTAATCACAATAACGTGAATCAGAAAGTCAGTGAATATTTCCACAAAATAAAATGGATAATAGATAATAATATTTAGAAAAAAAATCTTTGTCTTATATTATGTTTTATATTAAAGCACCATCAGATACAGTGGTCATCGTTATAATAATCTGTAGGATTAACATAAAATATCATACATGAATACACTCAAATACCCTGATAGAGAATTATTAGGCACCATGTTTATTATAAATAAAGTTTTATCACAGCAAAAGTACAAAACAACATATAGGATGATAAAATAAGAGTATACTGTATATATATACACTGTGTGTGCATGTGATTGTGTGTGTGTGTTCAGACAGCATTATTGGAGTTGTTGTTATTGATCTCCATCCTGCTGATCAGTTCGGTCACCAGCTGCTGGAGAGTTTGAGAGCGCAGCCGGCCGACCTCCAGGACGCCCTCGTGGTTCACGCTGTCCAGGTCCTCGTAACTCTTCACCACCTGACACGGATCAATACAATCAATCAATCAACCAACCAACCAATCAATCAATCAATCAACCAACCAATCATCTCTAGCGCCGTCCGAGTCCTAGTTAACCACACCATCAGATCACATCATATATTGCTTGGAGTCACTTTTTGTCCTGCAGCGTCGTAATCAGTCACAATCCATCAATACTTTGACATATTGATCGGTGTGTTTACCTTGTTGGTGATCAGAGAGAGGCCGAACACTCTCAGACCGCAGTGAATCGCCACGACGACCTCAGGAGCCGTACTCATACCTGAAAACAACAACACCTGATGTTACTGAGAGACCACAGCAGTACTACCACGAAAATACTGTCAATAATGCTTCCGTTACTGTATTTACACCAACAGTTTGATAATACTCTGAATAATACTACCGTGTATTTGTATATATATATATATATATATATATATAGTAGTGCTGCTTACCGACGGCGTCCACCCCGAGTCGATGCAGCAGTCTGGCCTCAGCGATGGACTCAAAGTTGGGCCCGCCCACCATGGCGTACACGCCCTCCTGCATGATGCTGGCCACGCCCAGCTGCTTGGCGATCTCCATCGCTAGGCAACGCAGGCCTTTGTCATAGCAACCAGAGATGGCAGGGAAGCGAGGGCCGAACCTTGTAAACGAAAAAAAAAATTATAAAATGAAACAAAACACTCGACAGGCTTCAATACTTCAATGCAAGCAACGTTATATTATTATCAACAAACAATAAACAAAATAAACAACAAATAAACAAAACAAGGAGCTTCATTATAAACAATAACAATAGTCACATAACCAGCTATATCAAATGTGTGTTACTTGTCGTCGTTGGGTCCACACAGCGGGTTCAGACCGACCAATCCGGGGAAATTGATGTGGTCTTTGAGGATCATGATGTCACCAGGCTGGAGGCCGTCAGCCAATGAGCCGGCGGCGTTGGTCACGATCAGAGTCTCCACCCCCAACAGCTTGAAGACTCGGACTGGAAACGTCGTCTGATGAGGAGACAGACAGACAGACAGACAGACAGGAAATCATTTGTCTGGAACACGTTAGGAGCTTCCTGTTGACGTTCATCGTCATGGAGACGGTAAAGAAAAGCAGGCGTTTAACACAAAAAAGTTGTGATTCTTTTAAGGATGGGTTGAACTTGACTCGGAGGGCTTCATGAGAAAATAACAGCAAAGTCTTTGTCATCGAGCCACAGAGAGGTCAGCTGAGGTGACATCAATGAATTGGAGAATAAACAACAGTAAACCGGTTTCTTTTACCGACTGAATGTAAAAAAAGTAAGCATTGATACTCGACGCTCCGAGCTGAACTCCTTATTGAGATTGAGAGTCTTCAGAAACCGAGAGAAATTACTACGTCAATGGCTCGAGGCCGAGACACTTTTCAGACAAAATTCATTATTTTCAAATATCTCACTCATTAGATCTGCATGCGTCTAATAAAGAGGCCAAAAGGGAATCAACACAGATAAAAAAAAACTCTAAACTCTGTTCCTTGGGATGTTTAAAGAGTTAGAACTTTGTGGGAAATTTAAACCTCACATATTTATCTCAGGAATAAAGATCAGAGAACCTCTCAGGCTGTGTTTGAGCTCCTGCCCCTCCCTCCCAAGAAGCCCCATCTGCGTTCTGTGTGTAATGTCTCACAATGTGAACTGATGAGGTCCCACAGGGTGCAGCTTTACCTCATTCACTCCATTCTCTGCTGGATGTGTAACTAGCTTAGCATCTAGCGTATATTCACACTTTCAGTTCTGTCTGCAAACCTCTAACAATCCATCAAACCTGGAGTGGAGATCTCTGTCTGGGACATTTAGATGGTACATAAATATATATATATATACATATATATATATATATATATATATATATAAAAACCACAAATTCAGAGGCATCTGCCCCCCAGGAAGCTCCACCTCATGGAGCTCCTCCTGACTGCCTGACGGGCTCAGAGTGGTTTCTGTATCCGGACCGCCGAGGGGAAGTGTTTTTGTGAAAACATGGCCAAAAAACCATCTTCTTCCACATTTCGATCTCCTGACGATTACATAATCTACCACTTTGCTGTTAAAGGACCTTGTATGTCATTGTCCATCGACAACATTGTCTACGTAAACCTTATTTTTCAAAAAGTTTGTTTGTTTATGTTTTGGCCATATTCAATAAACGTTTCAGTTACATTCAGTTCTTGTAAGGAACTATTTTTCCAGGCGTAATAACATTCAGCTCTCTCTTGGCTCTGTTGTGATTGACAGCTCAGAGGGCGGGACCGAAGTATGAAGGAGGTCAACGATTGGCTGAGAGTTACACCTCGTACTGATACGAGTCTTCATATTCATACTGGGACATGTTGGGAAGTTCTTCTCTGACCAGTTTCTTTCTACTTCCATATTCTTTTAAAACCTGGAAAAATCTTTTATTTTATAAATTAATATATTTATAAATATATGTCAGTTAGAGCTTCTATAGTCTATCAAATAGAGGAGTCAGGTATTCTTTGCATGACGCACACAAGAAGTGTGTGTGTGTGTGTGTGTGTGTGTGTGTGTGTGTGTGTGAGAGAGAGAGAGAGAGAGAGACAGAGAGAGAGAGAGAGACAGAGAGAGAGAAGGAAACAATAGCAGCATTGAACGGTCTACTAAAAGGCTGCATGTGAGCCGGGGCATGACTCGAGCTGGGTTCACTAATGCACACACACACACACACACACACACACACACACACACACACACACACACACACACACACACACACACACACACACACACACAGGTTATGTTACCGGTTAATTCTCTGCTGTATTATGAGATCGACCGAGGTTTGCGTGAAAGAACTGCTTTAATCAGCTCATGTGTGTGTGTGTGTGTGTGTGTGTGTGTGTGAATTGGGGCAAAACATTGACACGGTGCATTCATGTGCATTTTTGTGGTGCGGGAAAATGTGACACTACAGCTGGAACATCTGTTCCCGGAGGCAAAATAACCAGAACTCTATTCTTGTTTATGTGTGTGTGTGTGTGTATATGTGTGTGTGTGTGTGTGTGTGTGTGTGTGTGTGCTTTTTGCTTTCTGACAGGTAAAATTAATTGGTGATTGGGAGGTGGATTTTGTGTGTGTGTGTGTGTGTGTGTGTGCTTTTTGCTTTCTGACAGGTAAAATTAATTGGTGATTGGGAGGTGGATTTTGTGTGTGTGTGTGTGTGTGTGTACCTTGCAGAGCGAGTGTCCTTCATACATGTGGAAGCGACCCTGCATGCACACACACGTCTTCCCCTTCAGCTCCCCGAAAACCAGCCGACCTGCATGACCCTGCACTGCAACACAGAATGATCACATACCATCAATTTCCTCCTGATCGCTTGATTGATCAGTGATCGTCCGGCTGCCTTTGAGCAGTTTAGACTAAACACTTGTTCAGTTCAACACAGACAAAAAAAAATGAAGGTTTATCAAAATTAGTAGTCAGAAAAAGAAGAGTCTAGACTTCTAATCAATAAACGAAACATCCTTATATGAGACTCGATATAGAGGCGGATGTGATGATCCAAATGTAGAATAAATAAATCGATTCTCTCAGGTTGTCAAGTAATTCACAACATAATATTGAATAGTGGTGTGTATAAATACTACCTCTGTGTACTAGTACCTGTGCTCTGTGGGAAGCCTGGGATGTCAGAGTAGGCGAAGGAGTCCTGACACTTGAGCGTGTCGGCGAGCATGCCCAGTCCCGACCCGCAGATTATCGCCACCTGGGGGCGGTGCCTCGTCTGAGACATCAGCCAATCAGCTGTCTTCTGGTATTCGTCATGACTGCGGACGAAAAGAGAACAAATATTTTTATAATTTTAGGATAGAATGTATTATTAAAGTGTGAATAAAAGACTTCAGATGTCATATGAACCCAAACAATACAATAAACTTTTGTTTTAAAGAAACATTTGCTTTAAAGAGACATTTCCCATGTTCTGATCCGTGTTGTTAACTGTGAGTTCATCACTTTTTGGGTTTTATTTTCATGTCAAAACTCTCTTTTCTCTTCCTATATTATATTTTTGATGTCTCATGTTACTTGGGGGGAAGTTAAATAGCGTTGAATAAAATTAAAAACCTCAAACAAACATACATTTACAGGGATGCCGAACACGTCTGGAGGCAACAGATCACATCGCAGCTCCGCTACGCGTAACGGACCTTTACAGTAACCTGAACATCCGGTTGGATTTAGATAATCCGGTTACACTGTGAGTTTGTTTACGTCGTCATCTGACCGCTCGGGTTGGCGTCCTGCTGATGCTGTCGGTGTTTACATGTGACAAAATGATGACAATGCGGCGTGTGACGATGACATGCGAGTAGATAACGGGTCACTGAAGAGTCACAAACATAAAACGTTAACGTCTTTCAAACACCTCGGTGAAATATCGTTGTTTAAAGTTTCTACGCTTTTCTTCCTGATGGGAAAAGTGACTCTATCCTTAAGTTTCAGCCAGCTTAGCTTAGCTTAAGCTAGCCTGGCTGTAACCAACGGTAACCACCACCTCTAAACCTCACTGATTAACTCATTAATGAATGCAAAAGCTGAAGTATAATGTATTCGCCAGATTACAGGGGATTATATGGTGGTTTATTTCTATTTGGTTGCCAGGCAACTCATCAAAGTCTGGGTTAATCAACTTGCTTGCTTAAATCAGTGAAATTCAGGGTCACCTTTGGTCAATTCTGGCACTTTGTTCGTTTCGACTGACTGTTTCTCGCTGCAGCAACGGCGTTCCAAGGATGGCGGGAATTCAGAGCCACGCCGCGCCGAAAATGACGGACAAAGAAGAAATTTATCAAAATAGAATTGAAATAATTATGCCGGCGGGAGCGTAAACATCGGAGGGTCGTTACATCATCCGGGAGGCTTCTGTAAGTAACGTGGATGTAATTTAAAAGTTAAAACACAGTGTTTAAGTTTGTCCCTCCTGAGCCCCCGTAGAAATCTGTGAAGAGGACCCACTTAGAAACGTCATATTCTAAGGTGACACAATAATTCTTAATATTTAGTTGATTATACACTAAAGAAAACATACTCTTTCATATTATATTATATTTCTTCCAGTAAATCTATAATTCTATGGTGTAATTAGATTTTATGACTCCAACATTAATAAAATACTTCCCAATGTTAAACACAAAGCGAGAAAACCAGCCTGTGTGGAACGCAGGAGAAACAACTTAAATATAAATTATAGTCTATATTTGTAAATATGAAGCACATTTTCCTGTCCTTACTGTCCCAAAATGTTTCAGTAGAATATTAGAAATGTGAAATACGCAAAACCCAAACTTCTGTTCTGTTTCCAGGTTCTGATCCTAGTTTACAAAAATACACAATATGAACTCCTTTCCACAGTTTTAATTCCAGTTTCCTCCCGCCGTGTTTACATTTGAGTTCTAGTAGGGACCCTCCAGGATCCTGTTCAGCAGCCGGAGAACCTGGACCAGAGAACCCAGACCAGAGAACCCGGACCAGAATACTGGGAACAGAGAACCCACACTAACTCAAGGGATCTGAACCCAGCAACCCTTTTAATGTCAGGCTGGTAAACCATAACAAGGGCTTCCAATATAAAGTCTGACTAGGAAAGCAAAAATGAAACATGTAAGATTTATCAGACTTTTAACATATTTTTTCTTGTGAATTAATTAATAATAAAACTTTTCAGGCTTCTGAAAATGATTTAAAAAAAGATTGTGTTTTGGTTGAACAGCTCACGGGAGAAGAATGCAGAGAGGAGGAGTCACAAGCCAAATACTTTAGAAAACAACGTGCTGTTATTAATGAGAGGAAGACGCTGAAACAACAACAATAATAATAAATAATAATAAAACACATAAAACAGAAGGAATTCAGAGTTTTCTTACCTGATTTGATCTTTGCTGTGCATGATGACGGTCGACACGATGATGATGAATAAGAAGCAGACTGATGTGTGTGTGAGTGTGTGTTTCTACAAGCAGCCTCTGTCACTAACTGTGTGTGTGTGTGTGTGTGTGTGTATGAGTGTGTGATGACGGGACAGACAGGCAGTCAGTGCGGCCAGCTGATGCTGCTCAGCCTACATATTCACCGGTCACATGCTCCTGATTGGTCGACAACACGTCCATTCATCATCAGCAGCCAATGGAGGTACAGTGTTGTAGAAGTGTGTGTGTGTGTGTGCGTGTGTGTGTGTGTGTGCGTGTGTGTGTGTGTGGTGGGATTTTTTTAGTGTAAGTCTGACAGTAACGTGACTTTAGTTTTAACTCTGATTTTGAGGCGCAACTCACACACACACACGCACACGCCACACGCACACGCACACACACACACACACACACGTGCAAGCTGTGAGTGGGTCATGACCTTAAATCCACTCGTGCCGTCTGAAATTAACTGAATGTATACACGTGGAGGACAAACACAGTACTTTACACAGTACTACTACATTTCATTACTATACAATTGTATGTAGTATTTTTATCCTATTTGTAAATGTCATGTTTTTTTATACTTTATGCTGTAGTTGTTGAAGTCTGGTATATTTATAGTATATTCTAACATATTATTCATACTGTGTATTCTATAGATTTACTTCTAGTGTGATATGTAAATTCACTGCACCTTTACTGTTTTTTTATGCCAACAAAATCATTTTATAGTTTTTTATACAAGATACAAGAATAAAAATGCTGAATTTAAATGAAAACAAAATCAATATTACTAATATAAATATATTGGGGCTGTCAAATGACAAAACATTTTAATCAGATTAATCACAGGGGAGCTGTGATTAATCTGATTATTTAAAGAAAAATCACAGAAAGCATATATAAAGCAGCATTTGAAGCCTTTAAAAATAGGAATGCACAGATATCACATATCCATCTAACTTATCTCGGGGAAACAAATTAATTATAACGAGGCAACTAATTAATTAAAACGTGGCTACAAATAAACTAAAATGTGGGAATTAATCTTGTGCATCAATGTAGTAAAAAATTGACCTAAATTTTTTCCTGCAATGTCGTCTCCGAGGCTCCGTAGTTTCCCTTTTGAAAAATGTAATATTTTTTTAATTAAAATTGAATATAAATCAACGTTCGTCAATGTGTAGCACGTGAACTTTAATTCGTCAGCGCCGTAAAGCCCGCCCATCTTCGGGACTCTGGCTGGATTGGACCAATGGGAGTGGAGGTGTGGCGGTTAAATGAGCGGCGGCTCGTCAGTCGGTTCTGTTTTAAAGTAATTGAAACTCCACATGGAGTCTCATGACCGATTACACACCTCACGTGTTCCCCTGATGCTCTGATCAGCTGCTAACAAGGCTCATGTGAGTCTGATGGACCAGGACCAGAACCGGACTGGGACCTGAGCTGGACTGGAACCAGAGCCGGCCTGGAACCAGACCACGAAAGGAAGGGAGCCTCGATCGGTCTGTCCTGAAACCTCAGCACATCTCCACCTGCAGAGCTGGTTATGTTTTGTGTAATTGTGAACACCAAATACACAAAATTCTATTTTTTTGGTAGAATTAAAGAGCAAATCGAAGAGATAAAGAGTTTCATGTGATTTTAACGATGTCAGAAATCAGACGATAAATCTGACAGATAAACTTTCAGATAAATCTGTCTGATGGCGTGCTGTTTAAGAGTGTGTGTGTGTGTGTGTGTGTGTGTGTGTGTGTGTGTGTGTGTGTGTGGTTTAACAGAAGCCATGTGGAAGCTGGTTAGCAGGTTAATGAAAACAGCACAGCTGGTGGTTAGAAACACACACACACACACTCACACACACACACTCTCTCTCTATGATGTCGTTTTACATTGAGGACAAAATCTGGTATTTTACATTATATATATATACAGTATATTTATATCTAGAAGTAGAAGTACAAATAATTGCTACCAAAATAAAAGTGAAAAAGTTCAGGCTCTGAAATGTACGTAAATGTAAGTAGAAAGTAAAAGTATCATTATGAAGGCAGTATTCTTGAACAAGACTAACTGAAACCTGCATTATATTAATTACGTAAAAATTAAGAAAAAAGTAGAGTAGAGTGTGTTTTTAAACAAAGTCCTGCAGGTGCTACTAATTCAGAGTACTTGATATTTTATAAGTTTATATATTGTTGATTTTTCATGGAGTCCCTCGACCTAATTAACAAATAGTTGAATTCAGCATTTTGAATTAAGCATATGGACACGTGAGTGAAACATCAGAAGGTTCTTCTGGGCGAGTAATGGAGAATTCACCCGCACAGAAACACAAGGTTGAGTTTAGAAATCTTATTGGATCTCAAATCTTTTCCAACAGAAATCTGATCGGCTTTGTAAAAGAGAAACATTTGTGTCATTTAGCTTTTTTTTCCGTCACATGTTGAATGAATGAGCTGAACGCGCAACATTACTGCATTCCTCCACCTCGGTGGAAATGTGGGAAATGTGACTGCGTCCATTCAGATGTCATTCAGATATTTGGCATTCCAGGACGTATGTGATGTACTTGCAGTCTGTCGGGTTCATCTCCTGCTGCCTCAGCTGAAGGACAACATCTTGATGGTACTTCACACACGATTAGTCGACATTGTTTCCTCATCATTCTCATAACTCCGGCAATAATATGGATTTAAGACATGTTGGCCAGGAAAGGTCGGAGATAAGTACAACCGATATTTTTGTGATCAATCTTACAATTACATTTCAAGAACCGAAAAAACACACCATGAACGGGTTAAAAAAAACCTGTACGACTCCCAGATGGACGTTGCCATGGTAGCGACCTTTCAATTAGAAGATAGCCACGCTCTAAAGCCTAGCCTGATTTATTGTATTTTTTCCTCCAAGGTGTTTTAGGTTTGTTTTTAAGGATCCCTGTGCATGTAGGTTTTTAAAACAATATTCTCAAAAAAATCTGAACTTTTAACGCAACATGTTAAACACATCGTAGCCTAAATTTACCATAATTTACTAAATGGACATCATGATGTTTTGAGGAAGACTTGAAAATAACGTGACCATAAATTCATCTTCCATACAATCAGACTTCTTTTTGCAACCAGAGGAGTCGCCCCCTGCTGGCTATTAGAAAGAATGCAAGCTTAAGGCACTTCATTGGCTTTTGCTTTTCAGAACTGGAGGTTTCCGTCTGGATTTCTATCAGTTTTTTTAATTTTATGAGCCTAACCTTCCTTCAGTTGGGTATTTCCTTTTAAAGTCTGGTCACATTTACAGTCAAATATGTTATTAGGCTCTAGAGAATTTGTTCGGCCATTAAACCAATTGTGGAAGATGTCTTCACATCCTTCACTTCTTTAAAAGTACTAACTAACAGCAAAATGAGGTTAAAGTACAAATACGTTTCTGGATTAATATCTGGCATGTTGGGTAGTTTAATCTACAGCAATGCATCATATTCTACAAGATCAATATATATTTGTAACATTGCTGTTCTGTCACGTATCTCGAAAGTCAATGAGGTCAGGGGAAAAAATAGCTTATTGATGATGCATTATTTATATATATATATATATATATATATATATATATATATATATATATATATATATATATAGTTTATTTATCTGAAGGATTAGGGATTTTTTATAACAATTTTCTTTCTTTTTTTCGCGACAAAACCAAATTTAAATCAACAGAGATAGTTTTCACTGGACAGGAAGGCTGTCATAAAGTTGCATACAATAGAAATACTGAAGTAAAAGTACCTCAAATGAGTACTTTAAAGTGTAGTGGAAGTAGATGGTGAGTACATTACAAACCTGCATTAAACACTCACAGCAAACACCAACAACGTTTAGTCAAACTAAAAAAAACCCTGTGTCATTGTTTTATAAAACGGTTGCTGTTCAGTCGTTTAGCAGATAAAGTTGCTTCTTTTATTGCTCGATGACTCGGCCTTAAGCTCTTCTGTCTCTGTAAGTAGGACACAACAAATAAAGTGTGTAAAGTCTTGACCGCGTCAGAGAATAGTTCAGATTCCCTGCGAGTCCTTCGGATTGTCTGCTGAGTCGATGAAGGAGGGTTTTATTTGCTTTCTGACTCGGAGTGGAACTCAGGTATTGTGTAACGATGAAAAACAGTTGTGTTTTAATTTCTGTCGACGTCCGAATGACACAGCAGGAACCGAGACAGAAAACTTCTGGGTTTTTTTAAGTTTACAGGGATTTTTGCGCAGCTACACAGAGAAAAGACCCTGAGCAGGAAAAGGCATGTCGTGTGCTGTGTAATTAGTTTGTGTGTGCGTCATGTGGATAGCCAACAGTAATAAAAGAGACACTGCTGTGGAACATGTGACTGGAGAGGTGGACGGAGACAGACCTGGCAACCCAGACGCCACAGGAAGTCATCCTCATACTGGATTCATGTTTTACAAAGCGATACAGGAAGTCGTGTGAGAGTTCGGGTTCAGAGGTCGGACTGGATCACATCATGTATGTCTTCTTATTAACCAAATAACCAGCATATCTTTACCTAAACATTAAAGAAACAGTTTGAGGAAATACACACATCAATATGATAAACGGTCATAAAGTCTGGATCAATGGTGGAGGAAGGAACAATGCGTAGATCTATTGGTAGAAATATAATATAATATACTTAAGAATGCTTTACTTTATGTGTAAATATATTATTTATTTTTATATCACCTGAAAATAAGAATCGTTGTGTTTTCGTTAGCTTAGAATAAACCGTTTGTTGCCACGTTTCCATGGTAACCCAGATGGGACAAACCAAACACCGGGTCACACGTTTCAGTTGCTCGTCTCTTTAAGTAAAAGTTACACCATACAAGTGAAATTCCTTCACTTAAAATCATACTTTAAATAATAAATAAATTACAGAAGTGTTAGAGTCAAAATGTACTACTAAAAGTATCAGAAGTAAAAGTATTATGTGTATTACATTATACTTTGAAAGCTTTATCGTTGGCTAATGGTTTTTGGGGCTTCTTCGAGGTTCTTCGATAAGAGGCTTCAAACAAGTCCAGTTCCACTTGTGAAGTTGAGTAGTTTTGTCTGGTCCACAGAATATAAATAAGATGTAGACGTAGTCACAGGCCATCCTGTTATTTTGGCCTAAATTATACAATTGTACAATATTTCCCTCTGAATTGTAGTTAAGTAGAAATATAGAGTAGCATTAAACGCTCACTAAATGCTAAACTACCTCATTATTACTATATTTTATTAATTAGTTCTGTACTTAAACACTAAAACAGCCACTAATGACAAATTATATGAATTTTAAGAATCAAACTGATATGCAATGAAGTAACTCCACATATCATTCACAGTGGGGTTTTTGTTAATATTTATTAATAACTGAATCATCTCATAAAGTTTGTGGAATAGAAAGTAAGTGAAACCCCAGTAGGACTCTGAGTGTTCTCTCCATTTAAACAACCTTCATTCTCTCTAAAAATAAATCACCTCTCCGTCCTCCGACGGCCTGCAGCTTCTTACATAACTCACACAAAACTGTATTCGCAGACTTGTGACTGATCAGTTCACGGTCACAAGTTTGGATGCAACTGTAATGAAATCCAGTCCGAAGATTTCATTAGTTTCAACCAGAGCGGGACTTTCTGATCCGCTCAGCGTCTCCAGATAAACTTGGTAACCTTCAGCATGAACACAGAGGACGGAATCTAACGTCTCTGCACGGTTTAGAAAGTGAGGACGCAGTTTAAAAGGACCGGCACTTGATGGAAAGTGGGGACATTCTTACAAAGTGGGGACATTCATGGAAAGTGGGGACATTCTTACAAAGTGGGGACATTCATGGAAAGTGGGGACATTCATGGAAAGTAGGGACATTCATGGAAAGTGGGGACATTCTTACAAAGTGGGGACATTCATGGAAAGTGGGGACATTCATGGAAAGTAGGGACATTCATGGAAAGTGGGGACATTCTTACAAAGTGGGGACATTCATGGAAAGTAGGGACATTCATGGAAAGTGGGGACATTCTTACAAAGTGGGGACATTCATGGAAAGTGGGGACATTCATGGAAAGTAGGGACATTCATGGAAAGTAGGGACATTCATGGAAAGTGGGGACATTCTTACAAAGTGGGGACATTCATGGAAAGTGGGGACATTCATGGAAAGTAGGGACATTCATGGTAAGTAGGGACATTCGTACAAAGTGGGGACATTCATGGAAAGTGGGGACATTCTTACAAAGTGGGGACATTCATGGAAAGTGGGGACATATTACAAAGTGGGGACATTCATGGAAAGTGGGGACATTCTTACAAAGTAAAGACATTCATGGAAAGTGGGGACATTCATGGAAAGTAGGACATTCTTACAAAGTGGGGACATTCTTACAAAGTGGGGACATTCATGGAAAGTAGGGACAATCATGGAAAGTAGGGACATTCATGGAAAGTGGGGACATTCTTACAAAGGGAGGACATTCATGGAAAGTGGGGACATTCATGGAAAGTAGGGACATTCATGGAAAGTTAGGACATTTCTGCAAAGCATGGACGCTTTTTCCAGAAAGTAAAATCATTTTGGTAAAGGTGAGACACTTTTAGTTCAGAATGTCCAGATTTAGAGAAATCCTCAGTCTTGCAAACCTTTTAAAAATATCTACTCAGCTGCGTTTTCACATGTTTCTTAAATGTTAATAAAGCAGAAGCAGACTGGTCTCTGCACAGAAAGATGAATTAGAGGAACAGACCTGGCGAGCCGGTGGAGATTTGTCTCCCTCTGGTGGCTGAAGGATGTTCTTCCTTCACGTTTCATTCAGTGCTGTTAAATCAGACACAGACTGAATAAATGTAATCTCTCGGCTGCAGATCAGAGTTTGTATGAAATCACCTGGACTGTGACATCACAGTCGAGTCACAGCGGAGCTTTAACAAAACAGTGTGAAATGACTGAAGGCCTTCATCACCAAAGAGAGGGTGTGAGTGTGTGAGTGTGTGTGTGTGTGTGTTGGATCCACACAGAATGTCTGCATGAACATACATGAAGTGACTACGAACTCCTAACATGACGTGATGGTGACACATGATGTCTCCATCCTGTAAAGGTGACAGCGCCCCCCGTGGGTGCTTTAGGGGTACAGTCTCAGACGGGTTCAGGTTTAGGTCGGGGGAAACACATAATCCACGGAGATAAACAGATCATCAAATGATTATGTTTATATATGCGTTTCCTCATCACTTCTGTCGTTACTATAGTTACAGGTAGACCCGATGACATCATCCAGCCTGACTTTGTTTGAGTTCACGTCCTGAAACGAATGTTCGTGGAGACGGCTGCTGCTGTTAATGCAACTGTTATGGATGTGACATCATGGCAGTATGAGGTCAACACACACACACACACACACACACACACACACACACACACACACACACACACACACAGGAACAAGTCAACACTCTGTAACTCTTCTGCAATCAGAGGCTGACTTCATCTTTCAACCAGCCTCAGAGTGTGTGTGTGTGTGTGTGTGTGTGTGTGTTGGTCAGCATTGCGTGTTGATTGCACCTCGTTACGGCAGAAAGCAGCCGGATGGTGATGGAGGGAATGTGTGTGTGTGTTTGTTTGTTTTGTTTGTTTCAGTCGGAGATGGGTGAGAGTGTGTGTGTGTGTGTGTGTGTGTGTGTGTGTGTGAAGGGTATTGCCTCAAGTTGCATTTGATGGTTGCACAGGAGAGCAATGAATCCACGGCCTTACTCACACACTCTCACACACACACACACACACACATTTGAGAGTTAACATAATTATTAATATTTGATGTTTCTTCAATATTTACATGTTTTAGGTTTCATAAACTATCAAAGTTGTTTTATTCTCTCATATTGATGCGGAAAACTTTTTTCTTGTCGAGATTATTAAGACAATGACCGCATTGTGTATTTAACGTATTAAATCCTCAGTTTCCTGCTGAGGACAAAAACGCAGCCGCCCAACCGGCCAATCTCAGCACCATTAATGTTTAAACATAATATTCAACTTCAAAATTAGACGTTCATCATTTATATTATATATATTTATGTGTTTTTAATTTAGGTTGTTTCAAGAACATGGACCATAATGTAGCAAATGAACATCAAACTAGAGATTGAGACCATAAACTCATATTTACATATGTTTACTGAGATAATACATCAAGTGATCAGACTTCTTTTTACAACCAGAGGAGTCGCCCCCTGATGGCCAGCAGAGAGAATGCAAGTTTAAAGGCGCTTCAGACATGGCTTCACTTCTCAGAACCGGAGGTGGATGCCTGGTTCAGGGTATGTCAATGATAGCGATTAGCATTAGCAGTTGGTGTCACCGAGTAAGTCACCTGCATCCAAATCAGCAAAAACATTTAATTAATTTGCAAAAGTCGGGTTTCAACCAATAGGAGGCAGTCACTCAAAACCTTTGCACTTGCATGTGAAGATTTGGACCTAAAACCATCAACAACATGACTTAATACTTCTAACCTTCGGTTTTCAGCCGGTATTAAAGTGGTTTGGGGGTTCAGTGAATCTTTAATCATGTGAATGAATGATTGAGGACCAGACAAACATGGACGCCTCACATCAGCCAAATACATCACTCAGTGTTAGTAATGTAATGGGTATGGTGTTATGGTGTTAATCCTCACACACTCAACCGTCTCGATGACTTAAACCGTCAATGAATCCTCTCCAGGGATTTTTCTAAACCCGAGCGATGAGAACACACACTCGCTCTTTGCTTCTGTGGTGGCGAGGACGGAGGATGTTATCATGTTTGTTTCATTTTGGTAAATGAGGGAGAGATTTAAAAGTCACATGGGGGAAGAGCGTGACGCCTAATTAGCCGCTGATGCAACACACCTGGGGAGAGTCTGACGGAGAGGATGCGTTGTGCCGAGACGATCCCGAGAGGTTTGTTTCATTCACAAGTCCTCAAAGAAGGTGATCACAGATCACACAGAATCAGTGTGATCGCAGTGAAACTGGAACCTCTTCTTCCGTTGATGAGTTCATCGGCTGAAGCAAAAAAAAGAAGATGAAGAGTCAATTAAATTAGTCATTGTGGATCTGAGGCTTGATTCCCCAAAAAAAGTCACACCCAATAATGAAAAAGTGCAAAGTTACCATCAAATAAGAACTTTGTTGCTTTGACAGGAGCTTTTGGGCTCACTAAGTACGTTTGCGTTCGGAAGTTTTTAACGTAACGCGTGATTAATGTTCTGAAGACGATTCGATTTAGGCGACAAACACACTTGATGAGAAAAAAATATCATGAATTGGCTTAAAATGAGTCTGCGTGTGACATAACAGTCATGTGACTCAGTGGTACTAAACGATTGAATTGATGGATGGATGGAAATATTAAGTTGCCTTTTTTAAAACATCTAATCTATTTTGAGCTAAAATCAAATTATTAATGAGAAAGTCAACAAAATTCAATAAATAATCATCTGTTATGTAATTTATATATAATATTTACATAATATTTACAGATGTAGGACTTTAAAACAAATTCCAGTGCTTTTTTTTAGACACTAAGGAGGTCAAAGGTCAGACCCCCCCTCCCACCACCCACACACACACACACACACACACACACACACACACACACATGCATTCAAACACACACACCCACATATGTCACAGTGGATGGAGTCGTCATGCCAACAGCAGACATTACTGCTGGTTTCATCACAGAGACAATCCCAGGCCGGCCTCACTGTATGTGTGTGTGTGTGTTTATAGAGATATACCCCCCCGCCACACACACACACACACACACACACACACACACACACACACACACACACACACACACACACACACACACACACACTATTTAAGTTTCTTCTTATCTCAGTTTTGCATCATCCCTGGTGACCTCTGAGTGTGTGTGTGTGTGTGTGTGTGTGTGTGTGTGTGTGTGAACTGAAGAGGTTTAGATGAGATCAGGTTAACTATAATAAAATAAAAGTATCATCGGTGCTGCAAAGCTGCATTTTACCGTTTCCCCTCAACGGATTTCCCTCTGGAGCCTGAACACATCAGGACACATCTGGATCCTAAATACAGAAGTTTACTTCAGTAAAAGTAGTAATACCACAGCATCTTCTAAATAAAAATCTATACATGTATATGTAGAAGGTACTTTGTAGATTCAGATTTATGATTTACAAAAAAAAGAAATAAAATACTTTTTAAAGTTTTAAATTAAATTACAAAATCCATTAATTTATTTGTAAATCATATTTCTGAATCTGCAAATTACTTTGAGTTATTAAATACCTGTAATGGTTTAAAAAGTACAATATTTGCACGTGAGATGTTATGAAGTAGTGGATAAAATACTCAAATAAAGTACAAGTAATCAGAATTAAACCGAGGGACAGTACCTGAATGCATGTGATCCAAGCCCTGATCACCAGACTGCAGTGCTGAGGAGGACTCTGCTGCACTGCACCCAGGACCAGGACCAGGACCAGGACCCACACAGACTGACTGATGCACTTCATTTGAATAAGTGGAAGTACATCACAGTTTTGGTGAAACACCTCTGACCAGAGAGAACCGACGCTGCCGTCTTCTTCTCTCACAGTTTTAATCTTCATTCTGCAGGATCCAGACCCGATCCTGCAGAATGGATCGGGTCTGGAGCTGATGAGAGAATACTGAACAACAGCTGTCTGTTTCACCATCACTCACCGGGTGGAGACAATCCGAGTCTTGTTCTCGGAGCAGAGCCTCCCCGCCGGACAGAAGTTTCCGCAGCGCTGTGCATCGGCGTGTTCATGACTCAAGCGTTGGCTCCATGTTGCCTCAGCTGACACAACACAGGGTCACCGATCCAACCGTCAGATGTGCAGGTTCCTCGCCGACACGTTTCAACTCTTCTCAACCTGCAGAGATCAAGGCGTCAGGTGAGATCGAGGCTCGGCAGCTTCACTCGGGATCGAGGTTCGTCTTCTCCGCAGTGAGAAACGAGAGAAACTGATCGTTGTGATTTAGTTGTCGGATAAACGTGACATTAATGACACTGATTGGAAACCAAGTAACCGTTATAGCTCAACCCCAGAAGCACACGTTCCTGTGTGAGGGGAACTTTCAGGCAGCATCAGCTGAAATCATTTTTGCCTTAAAGAGCTTGAGAAACGAGATGTCGAGAGCTGATGCATGCAGACTTATCTTGTGCTGACTGCGTGAAGAGTTTTGCACATTTTACACCTGGGATTTGATCTAAAACAGGCATATTTCTTTTAAGTAGTATGGAAACATGCAGAAATGGTCTGTAAATATCTTGTTGGCCACTAGGGATAAGACTTTATCGCAGATCCCGATATAAGAAAACACTCACGATAAGTTGATCGTGGTGAATTTCCATTATCGGGACAATCGTGACTTGAAAAGGTCGTCGAGCTTCTTACCATGATTATAAAAATAGAAATGACAGGAATTTTATTGTAATTAAGATAATGTTGTGTTTTCTTTTTATGATTTTTGCTAAAGGAATGTGTGTGTCCTCCCTGTGAGCATAAAATAAATGTGTTTCTTCAGTGTAAGGTAAAGTGGTTCAGGTACGTTTCGAAAAGTTTGAAGCATTTTTGATGATTATCGGGATACTAATATCGCTTGAACAGGTGAGTATACTCGACTACATGGAAGTAAAGGTGTATCAGCTAAGCCCTCTATAGCACCTACACCTGTCTATACCATGCAGGGTTGTCGGGCGAAGGCGGGGTCCACCCTGGACCCGTCTGGATCTTTCTTTTATTTAAAATGTTCGCTGCTTTAATCTGTATTAAGCACAGACCACCGAGCCGGCTGGATGAATACGCAGGAGGACGTTGAACCACCTCGGAGCACAAACCGTCTCTTAAAAGCTCCCGATGTTCATGTTCACCACATTCAAGATGCCCCGAGGCAAAGCACACACAGGGGGGGGAGAGAGAGAGAGAGAGAGAGAGAGAGAGAGAGAGAGAGAGAGAGAGAGGCCACCAGGGCTGAGCTGAGAGACCAGACAGCTGGTCTACACACAGGAAGTGGATTTAAAGTTGTAACACACACACACACACACACAAGCCAGGTGGAAATAAAAAAAAATGTTCAAGCACAGCAGCACAGGTGATAATCCTGAGGAGGACTACGTGAAAAGACAACGTGTGTGTGTGTGTGTTGTTTAAGTACATGTGTGTGTTGTTTAAGTACATGTGTGTGTTGTTTAAGTACGTGTGTGTTCTCGTGGCGGACCGTAGTTGAGTCAGACACTTGGCCTCTGATTTCATCACGTCGGTTATGAAAGAGACAGTAAAGTTAAACACACACACACACACTCGCACACACATACATGCATACACACACGCACACACATGCATACACACGCGCACACAGGCATACACACGCGCACACAGCGTTCATCCTCCTCTGTTTCTTCAATATTTCATCATGTGGCGTAAAAACACACTAACCATGTGGAGATAACCTGCTGTGTGTGTGTGTGTGTGTGTGTGTGTGTATGCATGTGTGTGTGCGTGCGTAACCAGGTCAGCCAGGCTCTCCACCTGTCGTTTGGAATCCGTCCAATCAGAGCAGAGCTGACAACACACACACACACACACACACACACACACACACACACACACACACACACACACAGAGAGGTCACGGCATGCACAAACGGGGGGAAATCTACATAACGAAGATGTGACCTCATTTCCTGCAGAGCAGCAGCAGGCGTCTGTGTCGGCTTCCCTGCTGGGACTAATCGACAGGTCTCACATGTCTCACATGTCTCACGTGACGAGTCTCTGATCCGTCCTCTGTATACCCGCTGACATTACTGCATTGCAAGAAATACACAGTACCTGTACCTTGGTACAAAAGTACTTCTAAAGTTGAAGATAATTTCAGGTCACTGCCTGTAATATGTTTTAAAGGAAGTAACATGCAGGATTTACAGGAAGTAACATGCATGTTTTACAGGAAGCACCATGCAGGTTTTACAGGAAGCACCATGCAGGTTTTAAAGGAAGTAACATGAGGGTTTTAAAGGAAGTAACATGAGGGTTTTAAAGGAAGTAACATGCAGGTTTTACAGGAAGTAACATGCATGTTTTACAGGAAGCACCATGCAGGTTTTAAAGGAAGTAACATGCAGGTTTTACAGGAAGTAACATGCATGTTTTACAGGAAGTAAAATGCAGGTTTTAAAAGAAGTAAAATGCAGGTTTTACAGGAAGTAACATGAGGGTTTTAAAGGAAGTAACATGCAGGTTTTACGGGAAGTAACATGCAGGTTTTACAGAAAGTAACATGCAGGTTTTACGGGAAGTAACATGCAGGGTTTACGTGAAGTAACATGCAGGTTTAACGGGAAGTAACATGCAGGTTTTACAGGAAGTAACATGCAGGTTTTACAGAAAGTAACATGCAGGGTTTACAGGAAGTAACATGCAGGTTTTACAGGAAGTAACATGCATGTTTTACAGGAAGTTAAATGCAGGTTTTAAAAGAAGTAAAATGCAGGTTTTACAGGAAGTAACATGAGGGTTTTAAAGGAAGTAACATGCAGGTTTTACGGGAAGTAACATGCAGGTTTTACAGAAAGTAACATGCAGGTTTTACGGGAAGTAACATGCATGTTTTACAGGAAGTAACATGCAGGTTTTAAAGGAAGTAACATTAGGGTTTTAAAGGAAGTAACATGCAGGTTTTACGGGAAGTAACATGTAGGTTTTGCAGAAAGTAACATGCAGGTTTTACGGGAAGTAACATGCATGTTTTAAAGGAAGTAACATGCAGGTTTTAAAGGAAGTAACATGCAGGTTTTAAAAGAAGTAAAATGCAGGTTTTATAGGAAGTAACATGAGGGTTTTAAAGGAAGTAACATGCAGGTTTTACGAGAAGTAACATGCAGGTTTTACAGAAAGTAACATGCAGGTTTTAAAGGAAGTAACATGCAGGTTTTACGGGAAGTAACATGCAGGTTTTAAAGGAAGTAACCTGCAGGTTTTAAAGGAAGTAACATGCAGGTTTTAAAGGAAGTAACATGCATGTTTTACAGAAAGTAACATGCAGGTTTTACGGGAAGTAACATGCAGGTTTTAAAGGAAGTAACATGCAGGTTTTAAAGGAAGTAACATGCATGTTTTACAGGAAGTAACATGCAGGGTTTATGGGAAGTAACATGCAGGTTTTAAAAGAAGTAACATGCAGGTTTTACAGAAAGTAACATGCAGGTTTTACGGGAAGTAACATGCAGGTTTTAAAGGAAGTAACATGCAGGTTTTAAAGGAAGTAACATGCATGTTTTACAGGAAGTAACATGCAGGGTTTATGGGAAGTAACATGCAGGTTATACGGGAAGTAACATGCAGGTTTTACGGGAAGTAACATGCATGTTTTACAGGAAGTAACATGCAGGGTTTACGTGAAGTAACATGCAGGTTTTAAAGGAATTAACTTGCATGTTTTACAGGAAGTAACATGCAGGGTTTACGGGAAGTAACATGAGGGTTGTAAAGGAAGTAACATGCAGGTTTTACGGGAAGTAACATGCAGGTTTTACAGGAAGTAACATGCAGGTTATACGGGAAGTAACATGCAGGTTTTACAGGAAGTAACATGCAGGTTTTACGGGAAGTAACATGCAGGGTTTACGTGAAGTAACATGCAGGTTTAACGGGAAGTAACATGCAGGTTTTAAAGGAAGTAACATGAGGGTTTTAAAGGAAGTAACATGAGGGTTTTAAAGGAAGTAACATGCAGGTTTTACAGGAAGTAACATGCATGTTTTACAGGAAGCACCATGCAGGTTTTAAAGGAAGTAACATGCATGTTTTACAGGAAGCACCATGCAGGTTTTAAAGGAAGTAACATGCAGGTTTTACAGGAAGTAACATGCATGTTTTACAGGAAGTAAAATGCAGGTTTTAAAAGAAGTAAAATGCAGGTTTTACAGGAAGTAACATGAGGGTTTTAAAGGAAGTAACATGCAGGTTTTACGGGAAGTAACATGCAGGTTTTACAGAAAGTAACATGCAGGTTTTACGGGAAGTAACATGCATGTTTTACAGGAAGTAACATGCAGGTTTTAAAGGAAGTAACATTAGGGTTTTAAAGGAAGTAACATGCAGGTTTTACGGGAAGTAACATGTAGGTTTTACAGAAAGTAACATGCAGGTTTTACAGGAAGTAACATGCATGTTTTAAAGGAAGTAACATGCAGGTTTTAAAGGAAGTAACATGCAAGTTTTAAAAGAAGTAAAATGCAGGTTTTATAGGAAGTAACATGAGGGTTTTAAAGGAAGCAACATGCAGGTTTTAAAGGAAGTAACATGCAGGTTTTAAAGGAAGTAACATGCATGTTTTACAGGAAGTAACATGCAGGGTTTATGGGAAGTAACATGCAGGTTTTAAAAGAAGTAACATGCAGGTTTTACAGAAAGTAACATGCAGGTTTTACGGGAAGTAACATGCAGGTTTTAAAGGAAGTAACATGCAGGTTTTAAAGGAAGTAACATGCATGTTTTACAGGAAGTAACATGCAGGGTTTATGGGAAGTAACATGCAGGTTATACGGGAAGTAACATGCAGGTTTTACGGGAAGTAACATGCATGTTTTACAGGAAGTAACATGCAGGGTTTACGTGGAAGTAACATGCAGGTTTTAAAGGAATTAACTTGCATGTTTTACAGGAAGTAACATGCAGGGTTTACGGGAAGTAACATGAGGGTTGTAAAGGAAGTAACATGCAGGTTTTACGGGAAGTAACATGCAGGTTTTACAGGAAGTAACATGCAGGTTATACGGGAAGTAACATGCAGGTTTTACAGGAAGTAACATGCAGGTTTTACGGGAAGTAACATGCAGGGTTTACGTGAAGTAACATGCAGGTTTTAACGGGAAGTAACATGCAGGTTTTAAAGGAAGTAACATGAGGGTTTTAAAGGAAGTAACATGAGGGTTTTAAAGGAAGTAACATGCAGGTTTTACAGGAAGTAACATGCATGTTTTACAGGAAGCACCATGCAGGTTTTAAAGGAAGTAACATGCATGTTTTACAGGAAGCACCATGCAGGTTTTAAAGGAAGTAACATGCAGGTTTTACAGGAAGTAACATGCATGTTTTACAGGAAGTAAAATGCAGGTTTTAAAAGAAGTAAAATGCAGGTTTTACAGGAAGTAACATGAGGGTTTTAAAGGAAGTAACATGCAGGTTTTACGGGAAGTAACATGCAGGTTTTACAGAAAGTAACATGCAGGTTTTACGGGAAGTAACATGCATGTTTTACAGGAAGTAACATGCAGGTTTTAAAGGAAGTAACATTAGGGTTTTAAAGGAAGTAACATGCAGGTTTTACGGGAAGTAACATGTAGGTTTTACAGAAAGTAACATGCAGGTTTTACAGGAAGTAACATGCATGTTTTAAAGGAAGTAACATGCAGGTTTTAAAGGAAGTAACATGCAAGTTTTAAAAGAAGTAAAATGCAGGTTTTATAGGAAGTAACATGAGGGTTTTAAAGGAAGCAACATGCAGGTTTTAAAGGAAGTAACATGCAGGTTTTAAAGGAAGTAACATGCAGGTTTTACGGGAAGTAACATGCAGGTTTTAAAGGAAGTAACCTGCAGGTTTTAAAGGAAGTAACATGCAGGTTTTAAAGGAAGTAACATGCATGTTTTACAGAAAGTAACATGCAGGTTTTACGGGAAGTAACATGCAGGTTTTAAAGGAAGTAACGTGCAGGTTTTAAAGGAAGTAACATGCATGTTTTACAGGAAGTAACATGCAGGGTTTACGGGAAGTAACATGCAGGTTTTAAAAGAAGTAACATGCAGGTTTTACAGAAAGTAACATGCAGGTTTTACGGGAAGTAACATGCAGGTTTTAAAGGAAGTAACATGCAGGTTTTAAAGGAAGTAACATGCATGTTTTACAGGAAGTAACATGCAGGGTTTATGGGAAGTAACATGCAGGTTATACGGGAAGTAACATGCAGGTTTTACGGGAAGTAACATGCATGTTTTACAGGAAGTAACATGCAGGGTTTACGTGAAGTAACATGCAGGTTTTAAAGGAATTAACTTGCATGTTTTACAGGAAGTAACATGCAGGGTTTACGGGAAGTAACATGAGGGTTGTAAAGGAAGTAACATGCAGGTTTTACGGGAAGTAACATGCAGGTTTTACAGGAAGTAACATGCAGGTTATACGGGAAGTAACATGCAGGTTTTACAGGAAGTAACATGCAGGTTTTACGGGAAGTAACATGCAGGGTTTACGTGAAGTAACATGCAGGTTTAACGGGAAGTAACATGCAGGTTTTAAAGGAAGTAACATGAGGGTTTTAAAGGAAGTAACATGAGGGTTTTACAGGAAGTAACATGCAGGGTTTACGGGAAGTAACATGAGGGTTGTAAAGGAAGTAACATGCAGGTTTTACGGGAAGTAACATGCAGGTTTTACAGGAAGTAACATGCAGGTTATAAGGGAAGTAACATGCAGGTTATAAGGGAAGTAACATGCAGGTTTTACAGGAAGTAACATGCAGGTTTTACGGGAAGTAACATGCAGGGTTTACGTGAAGTAACATGCAGGTTTAACGGGAAGTAACATGCAGGTTTTAAAGGAAGTAACATGCAGGTTTTACAGGAAGTAACATGCAGGTTTTACACGAAGTAACATGCAGGTTTTACAGGAAGTAACATGAGGGTTGTAAAGGAAGTTACATGCAGGTTTTACAGGAAGTAACATGCAGGTTTTAAAGGAAGTAAAATGAAGGTTTTACGGGAAGTAACATGCAGGTTTTACGGGAAGTAACATGCAGGGTTTACGTGAAGTAACATGCAGGTTTAACGGGAAGTAACATGCAGGTTTTAAAGGAAGTAACATGCAGGTTTTACAGGAAGTAACATGCAGGTTTTACAGGAAGTAACATGCAGGTTTTACAGGAAGTAACATGAGGGTTGTAAAGGAAGTTACATGCAGGTTTTACAGGAAGTAACATGCAGGTTTTAAAGGAAGTAAAATGAAGGTTTTACGGGAAGTAACATGCAGGTTTTACAGAAAGTAACATGCAGGTTTTACGGGAAGTAACATGCAGGTTTTACAGGAAGTAACATGCAGGTTTTACAGAAAGTAACATGCAGGTTTTAAAGGAAGTAACATGCAGGGTTTACAGGAAGTAACATGCATGTTTTACAGGAAGTAACATGCAGGGTTTACAGGAAGTAACATGCATGTTTTAAAGGAAGTAACATGCATGTTTTACAGGAAGTAACATGCAGGTTTTACAGGAAGTAACATGAGGGTTGTAAAGGAAGTTACATGCAGGTTTTACAGGAAGTAACATGCAGGTTTTAAAGGAAGTAAAATGAAGGTTTTACGGGAAGTAACATGCAGGTTTTACAGAAAGTAACATGCAGGTTTTACGGGAAGTAACATGCAGGGTTTACGTGAAGTAACATGCAGGTTTAACGGGAAGTAACATGCAGGTTTTACAGGAAGTAACATGCAGGTTTTACAGAAAGTAACATGCATGTTTTACAGGAAGTAACATGCAGGGTTTACAGGAAGTAACATGCATGTTTTAAAGGAAGTAACATGCATGTTTTACAGGAAGTAACATGCAGGTTTTAAGGGAAGTAAAATGCAGGTTTTAAAAGAAGTAACACACAGGTTCTATTATAATGTCTATATAATTATAAAGAATGATAATAAAGTAATAGGGGGCTGCATGGTGGTGTAGTGGGTAGCACTGTCGCCTCACAGTGAGAGGATCCTCTCACTGTGAGGATCCCGGGTTTGATTCCCAGGCCTGGCTCCTTCTTTGTGGAGTTTGCATGTTCTCTCCGGGTTCTCCGGCTTCCTCCCACAGTCCAAAGACATGCAGGATGGGGATAGGCTAATGGGTGACTCTAAATTGCCCGTAGGTGTGAAGGTGAGTGTGAATGGTTGTCTGTTTCTACATGTTGGCCCTGCGATAGACTGGCGTCCTGTCCAGGGTGTACCCTGCCTTCGCCCAATGACAGCTGGGATCGGCTCCAGCCCCCCCCCCCCCCCCCCCCGACCCTGAAAACAGGATAAGCGGTAGACAATGGATGGATGGAATAAAGTAATAGGACAGGTAGGATGAGGAGGAAAGGTGAGCTTAGCTTAACAGTTTAGAAAACTGTCACGTGTCTGAATGTGGAACAAACTCAGGTTAACAGGTGAAGTGAAGAGCTGAGGCAGATTAAGGTCAAAGGTCAGCAGACAGCTGCTGGTCACATGTAACAATACTGTGAGTGGTGCGTAACTGTCAGAGGAAAACCTCATATCTACTACATTCTTATACTATTACTGTCAGAGGAAAACCTCATATCTACTACATTCTTATACTATTACTGTCAGAGGAAAACCTCATATCTACTACATTCTTATACTATTACTGTCAGAGGAAAACCTCATATCTACTACATTCTTATACTATTACTGTCAGAGGAAAACCTCATATCTACTACATTCTTATACTATTACTGTCAGAGGAAAACCTCATATCTACTACATTCTTATACTATTACTGTCAGAGGAAAACCTCATATCTACTACATTCTTATACTATTACTGTCAGAGGAAAACCTCATATCTACTACATTCTTATACTATTACTGTCAGAGGAAAACCTCATATCTACTACATTATAATACTATTACTGTCAGAGGAAAACCTCATATCTACTACATTATAATACTATTACTGTCAGAGGAAAACCTCATATCTACTACATTATTATACTATTACTGTCAGAGGAAAACCTCATATCTACTACATTATAATACTATTACTGTCAGAGGAAAACCTCATATCTACTACATTATAATACTATTACTGTCAGAGGAAAACCTCATATCTACTACATTATTATACTATTACTGTCAGAGGAAAACCTCATATCTACTACATTCTAATACTATTACTGTCAGAGGAAAACCTCATATCTACTACATTATAATACTATTACTGTCAGAGGAAAACCTCATATCTACTACATTCTTATACTATTACTGTCAGAGGAAAACCTCATATCTACTACATTATAATACTATTACTGTCAGAGGAAAACCTCATATCTACTATATTATAATACTATTACTGTCAGAGGAAAACCTCATATCTACTACATTCTAATACTATTACTGTCAGAAGAAAACCTCATATCTACTACATTATAATACTATTACTGTCAGAAGAAAACCTCATATCTACTACATTCTTATACTACTGTCAGAGGAAAACCTCATATCTACTACATTATAATACTATTACTGTCAGAGGAAAACCTCATATCTACTACATTATAATACTATTACTGTCAGAGGAAAACCTCATATCTACTACATTCTTATACTATTACTGTCAGAGGAAAACCTCATATCTACTACATTCTTATACTATTACTGTCAGAAGGAAAACCTCATATCTACTACATTATAATACTATTACTGTCAGAGGAAAACCTCATATCTACTACATTATATACTATTACTGTCAGAGGAAAACCTCATATCTACTACATTATAATACTATTACTGTCAGAGGAAAACCTCATATCTACTACATTATTAATACTATTACTGTCAGAGGAAAACCTCATATCTACTACATTATAATACTATTACTGTCAGAGGAAAACCTCATATCTACTACATTATAATACTATTACTGTCAGAAGAAAACCTCATATCTACTACTATTCTTATACTATTACTAAGTGCAAAAAGGAAATGTACCTCATATGCTACTACATGTATAATACTAATTAATGTCAGAGGATACAACCTCATATCTACTATATTATAATACTACTTACTGTCAGAGGAAAACCTCATAGGGACTACATTCTAATACTATTACTGTCAGAGAAAACCTCATATCTACTACATTATAATACTATTACTGTCAGAAGAAAACCTCATATCTACTACATTCTTGAAACCACATGTCAGAGGAAAACCTCATATCAACTACATTATAATACTATTACTGTCAGAGGAAAACCTTGCATATCTACTACATTATAACACGGATTACTGTCAGACGGCAAACTCATATCTACAACATTCTGTATACTATTACTGTCAGAGGATAAACCTCATATCTACTACATTCTTATACTATTACTGTCAGAGGAAAAACCTCATATCTACTACATTATAATACTATTACTGTCAGAAGAAAACCTCATATCTACTATATTATAATACTATTACTAAGTGCAAAAAGTAAATGTACCCATGTGCCAGTGTGTGATGTAATAATGTAGAATACAATAATCTCCTTATATACACTACTCAGAAAAAGTTAGGGATATTTAAGGATAAACCTAAAATGCACTTTAACCTTTACAGGTGACCTTCTCTAAACTTTTGAAACCACATGTCCAACTGTTCAACGCCTCAGTACTTTTTGAACAACTTGCTGTTCTCTAACACGGAGCTGAACGGCAAAATTCACAACAGCTGTTTGATCCTTGAATCGACCAATCAATGTGGTTCAATTAGAGTTGGGATTTAAACAGTCCTCTTTATGATGCCGTTCACATTTGTTAAAATTTCAAACAGGATGATGTCAGAGGGAAGTGACCAATCATGTCATCAGCAGGTTGAAACAGAGACGAGAGACAGGAAGAGTCCCAGAAAGGAGAGAGGTGCACGTCATTTAGTCACATGCCAAGTTATTGAGACATGTTTCGTTGTGGTACGCCAACCACTGCTGCTGGCTTTCGTTTCAATACGTTGTTTGAGATAAGGAAATCACATTACATGCTTCTACATAAATGCCCTTCTTTCACGAGATAATATCACTGTAGCATCAACTCTTCACATCTTCCATGAATTTCACCCGACTTTTTGTGAGTGTATATACACGTATCAAACAAGCAGCTGTTGTTCAAAACGAAATCTCCGACTGTTGCAGCTGCTGACATCATCACCCGTGTGGTCGATGGTATTTTTAACATACATCCTGCTCGCCTGTTCAGACAGTTGCTTCTAACACAACAATCTAGTGGCGACGTTAATATTAAAAAGTATATATAAACTATGCTGTAAGCCGAAGCCTCACTGTTTGTATCTTTAGACCCAGACTGTGTTTATTATGTGAGCTTATATCACAGTATTTGTACTTTACTTGATTATTTTCCATTGTATTTATTACTTCTACGCCAGGAGTAAGAAAGTAAAGACTTTATTAACCCTTACATAACTTAAGTTACTTTGCAGGTTCAGATTAATATAAATAAAAAAATAAATGATGATGCAATATTACATGTACGTCATGATAAGAGAGCACAAACTACCAGCAGTACATAAAGTTGTAAATATAACATATATTGTTCTACAGGAGTAGGCTAGTTTTGCTTTGTGTATTTTAAGTATATGATTAGTACTTGCAGTACTTTTACTTTGCAACAACAGTATTTCTTCCTCGCTGCATTTATATAAGAGTAACATCCGGGTCCTCCGTCCGCTACTGTATATGGTCGCGTTCATACAGAAACTCGAGGAAACGGCGCTGCGGAGGCTCGTGTCGACTTTTCTGACGACTGATCGGCTCAGGATTGCAACATCGAAGCTCCGCCCCCTCCCCGCCGGATGAAGCGACGTAACCCGACCTGCGAACCAAACAGACCCGGAGTCAGCCCGAGTCCTCAGTCAGTCCCCGACTGGGAAGAGGGGGTCAGAGCAGCAGGACCAGCCGTGGAGGGTCAAGTCTGGATCTAAAAGAAGAAACCGGGACGAGCACGCGGACTTTTACGTTCATTTAAAAACTCCGGAAGGACTCGAGTTGACTCGGCTTTGTTCGCTTCAACTTCGGATATTCACCAAAAAGAGACGAAAGAATAGATTTAAAAGCTTATTTTTGTTGTTTTGTTTTTTTTTTCTTCTTGAGATTTTTTGTTGTTGGAAAGTTTCACGTCATTCAGACCGAAAGAGAAACTCAACTAACGACTGAATGACGACACGTTGCGCAACCGAGACAACAACAATATAACGAGACAAAGACGTCACCGCCGGACGCTCCGCTCCCAGTCCTCCCAGTCCTCCCAGTAGCGGAGCTGCAGCTGCTGCTGGTCCCAGTTCCAGGACTTCACGAACCGGCTCGTGTTTTCATGTTTCCTGCTGACTTCTGCTGACAGACAGACGGACGGACCATCTGCTCCAATCCGACTCCACGCAGTCCTTCATCCGTCCGAACAAGGTAGGAAACTGACCTGAGAGCAGCGCTTCCTTTTTAAAAAAAAGTAGACCCTCCCAGTAAAGGGCTGCTCATTCAAGTCAAAACGCGCTGAAATCACTTATTATGCAGGATTACATCCGTCAGAGGGGATTATGTCTACTTGAACGTCTAAAAGCATCATTATGTTGCATCATCTAGTGCAGTTTTGGTCGTTTAATCGATAGAAATTATCATATTATGAGTTCATAATTTCACAATCTTCCAATAATTTCAGTTCAAACACCTGAAAATTGTACTTGAGGAGGAAATAAAAGTGATTCTATGAGAGCGTTAGTTACTGATATGAACAGTCAGGAGGGTCTTCATCATCAGATGGTGCTCGGTCGTCATGGAGACGGCTCTGTTGACAGGTGAGATCAGCAGCTGTGGTGGGTTTTCTGGGAGGGTTCTGGGGGGGAAAGCAAGCAAGGTTTTTGGTCAAAGTGCTCTCAGCATAACAATTCAGGAAAAACACTTTTATGATTTGATCACTTTTTAAGCCGACCGACTCCTGAACGAACTCCATCCACTGATGTGGAAAAGCTTCAGAGCATTTAGGAGGGAGGAGTCGGCACATTAATATATCATGAAAATATTAGTCAGTTGAGAGGAGAGGACGAGGAAAAGAATAATAAAAACTGACTCAAACGCATTTTTCAAACTTTCCAGGAAGACGAAGTCAGGCACAAGAACAGAGGAGTCATAAGTACAGACAGTGTAGTAGAAGTACAGATACTTGTGTCTAAAAAGACTAGCAAAAGTAGAAGTGCTGAAGGCTCTGGAATGTACTCAAACTATAAAGTTCAAAGTGTTAAAGGTTAAAAAGAACAGATCACAGAAAAAGTAAGAAGTTGAAATAATTACTTGTCATTTACTTGTTATTTAATAACTGAAGTAAAGTACATGAACATTTATACAGTAACAAAGTATTTGTACTTGGTGACTTCCCTCCTCTGCAGAAGAATGAATAGAGTTCATCATATGAAGAGTCTGAATATTCAGGTTGTATTCAACAAGTAAGAAAAGCTCATTCAATCAAACCCCGTCCGTACAAACTCAATATCCCATCAGCTCCAGACTTTTGCAAACTTGGCTCTCCACAACGTGCGACTCCACGTCTGAATGAAAGTGTCGGTGATCCGGGCGGAGATACTGAAACTAAAACCACTTCAGCAGAGCGCATTGGTGAATGATACGGATGTCTGCGGCACCGCCGCTGCTCATGGGAGATGTAGTCTTTTCTTTATTTGTAAGTCTTTGCTGTTTAACTTTGAGGTTTTGAGTTCTTATGTCAAGTTCTGCAGCGGAAATATATGTTCCAGTAGAGTCCAGGAGAGTCTAGTAGATTCCAGTAAAGTCCAGTAGAGTCTAGTAAAGTCCAGTAGAGTCTAGGAGAGTCTAGTAGATTCTAGGAGAGTCTAGTAAAGTACAGTGGAGTCTAATAGAGTCTAGAAGAGTCCAGTAGAGTCTAGTAGAGTCCAGTAAAGTCTAGTAGAGTCCAGTGAGTTGTTTTTCTCGTTGTTCATCATTAACAGTCTGATCTCTGATTGTGAAACGTCAGCTGATGTGATGAGACATCAAATAGCACAGATTCACTGTCAGTGTGTGTGTCAGAGTGTGTGTGTGTGTGTGAGAGACGTTGCCACGGTGACTCAGGCTGTTTCACCAGAGTGAAAGCAGCGTTGGCAAACAGCAGCTTGCCACACAGCGTCGCCACGGCGACTGAAGGGCTCTAGAAAGCTTTACAGAAAACGCTCTCTCTCTCTCTCCCTGTGTGTGTGTGTGTGTGTGTGTGTGTGGTAGGTGTTGACCGTATTTAAAGCCTTTTTAAACTATAAACTGTTGTGCTCTGATGCAACGATCTGAAAGCCGAGGCGTCTGTCAGCTTACAGGAAGTTGCATCATGAAGCCTATAGACACGTTAGCAGCGTAGCATGTGAGCAGCGGGACACACAACGCAGCGAGATGTAACACAACACCCGTCTGACGGTAAAGTAAAAGTGAGCAGCGCTCGGTGGGGGGGGGGGAGCCTCGGCTGGTCATGTGACAAAGCAGAGGAGGGCGGATGTGAAACAAGAAGTTTATCCAACATTAATAAAGGTCTACTGAGTCGCAGTGATTGAGTCCTTTTTTGTGGCATGGTCCTCCTGGCAGAAAAGATGAAGTTGTTATTAACCCGATGATGTCACTCGTCTCCTCCAATCACAGATGAGCATGGCTATGGCCACAGCGCGGTCCCAGCGGTGTCTGAAGAGGCTGCTCGACGAGCCCCAGGACAGTTCACTGAAGTGTAAAGTTGCTCGTCTGGATCACGACCCGCCGGCCGCCCGCCTGTCGAGCTGCCTCCGGCCCAGAAGCCCCGCCCCCGAGGCCAACCAGAGCCAATCCCCGACCAGAGTTGGATCGTACTTCCTGTTTGAACGCTGCGAGGGGGAGAAGACCTACAGGGCCGAGCACGCGTACACGAAGCAGCAATACACCTGCCAGGTAGAGAAATTATACTACTGATACTGTTACAAATACTTCAATCAAATATTGTGATGTTGCATAAAATGTTAGTTATGAAATACCTGCTAGTACTGCTGAAAATACAACACACTTCTTGGATAATTGATAGTCAGGGAATACTATCGATATTGCTATATAGTGAAAATACTACTCCTCATCCTAAAAACAACATAATACTTGTCATACTGCTAGTAATATTGTTAATACTGCTGCAAATACTCATTAAAAATATATTTACGCAACTGTAACCGTGTCACCCTAACCTTGTTGCCATGGTTACAGGTGCTTCCTCTACGTGGTTACCAGGAGCGGCTGGCTGCCTACGCCCGCATCGGTCACCAGGACAACATCTGCGACCTGCTGGACGTGGTGATCGGCCAGGACAGCGTGTACGTCTTCCTGCCCGGTCACCATGGCGACATGCACGCGTACTTGCGAAGCAGGAAGCGTCTCAGCGAGGAGGAGGCGGGGCATCTGTTCGGCCTGATGCTGAACGCCGTGATGCACTGCCATCACCACGGAGTCGTCCTCCGAGACCTGAAGCTCCGCCGGTTCGTCTTCACCGACAAATACAGGTGAGACCGACGAGTACTCTGACAATACTGCATACTACTACTGACAATACCGCATACTACTACTACTGACAATACTGCATACTACTACTGACAATTCCACATACTACTACTGACAATACTGCATACTACTACTGACAATTCCACATACTACCCTGACAATACCGCATACTACTACTGACAATACCGCATACTACTACTGACAATTCCACATACTACTACTGACAATACCGCATACTACTACCGACAATACCGCATACTACACCGACACAGGTGAGACGGACAAACAGGTAGTACGGATAATACTCCTACAAACTACCACTTATACCGCTAAAAAACACAGATGCAGACTTAAATGAGAATGGATACTTCTGACACTGCTAATAATACTTTTTAGATCAGTAGCATTAGCATTATTCTTGGTAGCAGCAGTATAATTAGTAGTATCAGTGACGGACAGATGAAAGTACTACTTGTAATACAGTACCGTTGTCACTGCTGATACATTGTGAATATTTCTTCCTGCAGGACTCACCTCGCTCTGCTCGGCCTCGACGACTGCATCCTGTTGCACGGCAACCACGACGACGACTCCCTGACGGACAGGCACGGCTGCCCCGCCTACGTAAGTCCCGAGCTGCTCACCAACGGGACCGGGTCTTACTCGGGCCGCGCCGCGGACATCTGGAGCCTGGGCGTGTCCCTGTACACCATGCTGATTGGACGATACCCGTTTCAGGACACTCAGCCCGCCGCGCTGTTCGCCAAGATCCGCCGCGGCGCCTTCAGCCTGCCCGACTGGCTGTCGCCGCAGGCCAAGTGCCTGATCGGCTGCATGCTGAGGAAGTCGCCCTCCGAGAGGCTGACGGCGTCGGAGCTGCTGATGCACCCGTGGCTGAGCAGCCGCCGCACGCCGCACCACAGCACGCAAAAGACGCATCACAGTTCCAACAAAACACTACAGAACAAGCAGGAGGAGGAGGAGCAGGTGGTGCCCACATGGACGGAGAAACACTAGCACACAGACTGTACTTCTATACTTGTGAGGACCCACATTGATGTAGTTTGACCCCAATAAATCTTACATTTATTAATTTATTTACAGTCGCTATAATTAAAGATATTATAGAGACCGTTTCTTCTAAGATAAACATAACAAATTCACGTTAGAGCTTAAGAGTCGCAAAGAGCGAGTAAGATGCAAAATAAAGATACGGTTAGACAATAGAATACAACTTAAATGTAAGATTAATGCATGTAATAAACACCTATGAACAACACGGAGATGGCATTAATGTCACAACTAAAATATATAACTTGCCTACAAAAGGTGAGGCGGACTCATCATGATTAAAAAAAACGGTAAAACTCACAACCAGTCAAAAACTAAAATGTGGTCCTTCCAAAGATAGACAAACACACACACACACACACAGTCTGATCCTGGATTACTTGACCCCGAACCTCAGGTGCCTTCCTCTCGCTGCAACCAGAACTAGACCCAGAAGAAGACTGAACAGGCCGTCGGGTTTGGAACAAAGTGTGACTTTGAAGGAGGCGAAGGAGAAAAAAAAAAGAAAACGGGACACAGCTACTTTTCTGTGTTTACACTAATTGGTCGCTCCATTGGTTGAAAAACACAAGCGGCCAGATCCCATTCAGCATTCAGCCCGACTTTTCTGAGGATTAAAAGAAGAAGTTATCTCAGGATCAGAGCTTCATGCTATAATTAACGCGGTCATCCAGTACACTCACACTGTTGGATGTAAAATTATACATTTTCTTGTGACGCGACAGCGGGTTTCCCCGAACATGTTCGTCACTGCATTATTACTACTAATAATAATAATTACATGCGAGCAGGTTTATTCTGGGACACCTCTTGATGACTCTGGATCAACTGACATGTGAATTATAATAAAACTATTTGACGCGTCAGCGCAACACTGTCATTAAATCTCAGGATGACACATCCAACGTGAGCAGTTGAATCATAAAATAATAATGAGGTTGTAATCTTGAGATAACTGGAAACTCCCGTCACTGAAGTTCCTTTTGAACGACCAATCAACCCGACAGGCCGCAGCAGTCAGCCAATAGGATGCCTTCTTCTGAATGTGTTGCTCAGACCTCAGTTACAGCTGGAGATTAAATAAAAAGACGTTTCACAAACTGTTCTGGTCACAGACTGGTTTTTATGGAGTCTAATATTTGTATGACGGGTATTATTTGTATGAAGTTTTTACAGGTTTGGGACGTTTTGAAGCCTCATCTCTCCTCCAATCACACAGCAGTTTACTAACGAGGTACTCACTGATTGGAGAAATATGTTGAAAAAAAATACATTATTAGTGATTGTATAATCTCATGTTAAACATCAATTTGTGTCTTAATTAAATACTGTGGATATGTTTGGAAGATAAAAATTGCAAAGGAAAAAGGACAAATAACTGAATTACTTAATAAAAGAAAATCACAAAATGAATGTTAAAGTAGCTTTTAATTGTTATTTAGTGACCTCAATCGGAATCATCTCAGTCTTTGACTTTGAGATGGAGATGATGTCGCCAGCAGGGCATCAAACTTCAGTACTTAAGTATCAAATGAGTATGAAATAAGGGACATTCAGAAGACTTCAGAGCCGAGTTCACAGCAGGGAGAATAAAATAATGGTCCAAAGCACCATAAAGTTTTGCTCAAGTAGCCGGCGACGCTTCGCTCCAGGAGGGAGATACCAGTCAAACAATCACAACATTAACTTCTAGAATCAGTCGACTCTCGTACAAAAGAAACAATTAACTATTAACCGCTCAGAGGCACAAAATACTCATACAAAACACTCTAAAATTACAGCTTCATGGCCGTTTGTCTCCACCAGCCAGTCTCATCCACATCTGTCCAACATGTCATGTGTTTTTCCTCTCATAGGAAATGAAAATCAACCGTCTATGGACAGTTCAGAATCAGAACTAGTATCCAGTGTACAATATTGAATAAAAGGTGAGAACCACAGACAGGAGAACGGACGGAAAGACTGGAAGAAGGAAAGAAAATATAGAACATGAACTCTGACAGCTTTTCTCACCTTCATGTTTTATTGTTAAATCGCATCAGACTGCAGAATAAATCTAATTTCTCTTCCAACGTCCACTTCCGTCTCCGCTCAGACCTCGCCTCAGCCTGAAATATCCAACCACGGGGCGGTAAAACTGTCCCTCGCATCCGCTCATCGGTAAACTGGTAGAGACGTGGCAGCGGGCCAATCAGGAGCCGGTATCGGTGTCCATGTCATCGGTGTCGTCGCCCTCCGAGCGGCAGATCTCCTCCAACGCCAGCTCTGACAGGAAACAGGACGTTTATTGGTGGGATATTTGAGTCAACATCCGTACAAAAGGTCAGAATTAATAAATCATCAGAAAATCGAGTGTGGAATTGGGAAGAAAATGGAAAAATTAGATGAAAGCATCTCCTGGCATGTTTCGGCAGAAACGGATCAAAAGCCAAGAATTAACGCTGTCATTTATGCCGACTGCTCTAAAAATGTGGGATTTTACGTTCTGCCTGGATGTCGGTTTCACTTTTACCAGAAAACCTGCAGACTTCTGGCTCTCCATGGCAGAGAAAACACTTTTCCACAAAATGTCTGAGTGACGCTACAGTCACAAGAAGATTATTCACAACTGCATTTGACTTGACTCAGCATTGTGTGCGTTTCCGCGTACCCTCGCTCTCGCTCAGCTCGGGGATCTTCCTCAGCGTGTCCCGTACGGCCGGGATCACCTGGTCGTACATATGCAGCAGCGGCCTGCAGCTCTCCGAGAAGCTGCCGTGGTGCAGCAGCAACCAGTGCAGCAGCAGCAAACACTCTCTGAGCAGAGACGCCGCCGCACCGCGCCACCACGGCGTCCACGGCGCGGGGCACTTCTGCGAGGGCGAGGCCAGGCCTGAAAGAACACAACAACAACTGTCAGTGTGTCGGCTGTCGGGATGGAGCGGTGCGTTTTCGTAGCCTTGTGTTTTAAATCTGACCTGTTGAATCTGTCGGATCATGAGAACCACGAAGATCCAACCACTGACGATGGAAAACAATCACAACGGTCTGAACCAACTGAGAGAGAGAGGGGGGGAGAAGAGGCTTGTGTAGAAAGCTGCAGCAGAAAGTTTCATGTCACTATATGAAGAGGCGGTCAGAGAGATTTACCTCCGTGTAACACTGACAGCTGCTGTGCTGGCTGCTGGTCCAGCTCTCCGCTCGCTGAGTCAGCAGTTTGCTCAGCAAACGAACCACCTGAGACACAAACACAACCAAACACTGTAAAAATCAGCTGCAGCTGGGACAAACAAAGACCAAGCCTTTATAAAAAAAAAACACTGAGGGGTGAAATGACCCGATCTCTACTGGTTCAGATGATAAATTCACGATAAACTGGCTCAGGGAAAACCACACAAATGCATTGATGTGCAGCATATGTGCTGTTAAGGTGTTGTAAGGTGAATAATAAGAGAAGACAGCTTAAGGAAGACAGAGAATAAAGCAGGTGGACCAGCTGTTACAGCCTCCAGCACATGGAGAGTAGATCCGTTGGTGCCCCTACCACCGTCCAGCCTCCTCCCTACAGACCCTTTTACAGTTAGTAAACAATGATGACGCATAGTGCTATGTAAGGGCATTCACCATGCAACTCTCACAGATTTACCTTCCGATGTGTGTGGGTGGAATAATTAGCAGGTGGCCCAATATTTAGTAGTGACGCAGATACGTGCATGTATTGTGTAACATTACACAAGAGAAACTAGGCTCTCTGTCGTCATGTACAGAACGTCAAATACCATGTCATACACTGAGTTTGGTAGCCGTCATTTAAAAACTCAAAAACCTAAAACTCAAACATCTTTGATTGCAGCCGTAGATGCTGCCGGTGTTTCGGTTTAACGAGCGATCCTGTTTTATGGCGACTCGGCTGATTGCGTCCGTAGTGACGACAGCTGTTGTAACACATGAGCAGAACAGAAAGCATGTAGGCGTCCTCGTAAAAAGACTTCAATCTATTTCAAACACATCTGTGTTTATTATCTATATCAACCGTTTACGTAAGTTACTACCAGCAGCCACGGGAGAGAATCAGCTGAAAGTCACCAGTTAACACGTTGCTCTGATGGAAGGCCACGGGGTAAAATGTTAGAAGACGTCGGATGTAAAGAGTCCATACAGCGTCTTATATAAAGCCTTGTTGGATCGTATGTGAGTGAAAACACTGAAAAACTTTTCATGAAAGCACTTCATGAGTCATTTTCCACATCTGAACAATTATTGGCGTTGATAATACAGAGACGCACAAAAGACAGAGTTGTTGGAGAGAGAGATCGATCAGGGAGGCGGTGAGACGCGACCTGGACGAGGCGTTTAGCAAACACTTTGATTGTAGACGGGGTCGCACTGGACAAAGTTTTATTGAAACGTCATTAAACCATGCTGTTATTCATCTACATCCCCCTGCAGAAAGGGGGAGTCTCTGCAGTGTGTGTGTGTGTGTGTGTGTGTGTGTGTGTGTGTGTGTGTGTGTGACCTGCAGGTCCAGCAGGATCCAGTCTGTGTGTGTTGGCTGGTTGTCTGGTCTGGTCCTGATGAACTGGAACAACTTCAGGAAAATACACGGGTCTACAGAAAACAAACACAAATCAAAACACTGCTTCTGTGAGGTTTGAGGGCGGAAACTATAATAAAGATGAAACACCATCAAAGAGAGGTTTCTTAGTTAGAATGACGAAGTGTACTTCAGAGAGAGTAGAAGTATCTGCAGTAACAGAGCTGTGGCTCACCGTGCTGAGAGCAGAGCTGCCGAGTCAGCGTCTGGTGGTCGGACATGGACGCCAGGACAGACACACTCCCCGAAACCGTCTGCAACCTGCAGTCTGCTGACAGGCACACACACACCGCCTGCAACACACACTGCAACCTGAGACACACACACACACGCACACACACACGCACACACACACACAGTTTAATAAGTCGATTCTACTGGCTGTTATGTCACCGTGGTAACCGGGATTCGCTGTCACTTTTACATAACTGACAGTGGAAAAGTCATCAGCCCACACAGACTCTGTGCTGAGCCGCTCCTCCGCCTGCAGGAGGATTCCTCTCAGGTGAGTGTTGCATCATACGTGCGTGTGCGTTACGCTGGATACTCGTCAACGCGACGTCATTGGAGGAATGTAAAAAAAAGACATAGGGTGACGTGCTTCCTGCAGCTTTCGGCTGAATACAGAAACTTAAAACCTTCCACTTTTGTCGGCACGGGAACGAACACGCGTTCTGTAATCAACTGATATCGTTTAGACGGGGCCACAGTAAACACTAACGTGTGCATTTTGGATGACAAATTAATGACATTTAATGTGAAGTATTCAAACAAAAGTAAAATTCATGTTCATCCCTGAGATGCGTTTTTTTTTTAATATTTTAATGAACAAATCTGTCTCATCTGATCTGACCACTTCACTGTGAAGCGTCATATTTCCATTAAAATCTAATAAGATTGTAAACAAAAACAAAAAAAAATAATATAACCCTGATGTGACCTTTAACCTCCTGTCTGCAGTGTGTGTGTGTGTGCGCACCTGTCGGCATGCGTGTGCGACGTCCTCTCGATGAGGACACACAGAGTCTTCGTGGCATTGAGGGCAAGCTCCTCAGTCGGCGAGACGCCGCCTGGCCTCGCTTCACACAGCCGCAACACTGACCCCAGCAAGGCATTCTGGGAGCACAGACCCACACCTGCAGCAGAGTGTTCACTCTGGGACCAAAAGGGAGGGTGCATGATTTAATTCAAGTGACAAATCTCCGTCCAGGAGGGTTAAGATCAGCCTGTCATTATGATAAACATCATAGTTTCAGATCACAAAGTTGATGTTTCAAGCTTGTCCCTCTCGACATGAATGCAGGTAGGGTTAGGTTAATCCACTAAAATACAGCACAATAACGTTGAATGTGTGTGTGTGTGTACCTTCATGTCTGTAACTCGGCCCTGACTCTCCTTGGATAACACAGCCTCCACCACCTGGGAGTGAAGATGAAGCAGGAATGTGTTGATTTAATCCCAACAAGGAAGGACACACTTACACTTGAGACTCAATCAAAAAAGAAAAAGAAGCTGCAGATCCAACAGCCTTGTAATTAAACAGGTGATTAAATGTCTGTACGTCAGAATGAAACCTTGACCTTTACGTCTACTGGGTTATTACAGATGTGTTGTTACGCTCATCACCTCGTCACTGTGGACCAGCAACAGGTAGAGGATCCTCAGAGCGGCGAGACCAGTATCCTCCACGCTGAAACCAGCAGCGGGAGCAGCGCTGCCTGCTGGGAGCGAGCTGGCAGAGGTGGAGTTCGACCCACTGCCGCCAGCGGAGGTGGAGCGGAGGGAGTCCAGAGCCTGACAGAGCCGAGACAGGTGAAGGTCCACCAGAGGGAGGAAGAGGACGGCTCCAGGACACGACCTGCACAAACACAGGGAATCATTTAGTTTGGAATCAAATAAGTAAAAACTCGCTAAAAAAATTAACAGGGGAAAAAAAGGCAAGAAACCACAGGGAGAGTAACTGACTTGTCTTTTGGTGCCGCAGTTACCTCATTTGGCCACAAGAGGGCACTGCTGTCCACATAAGTGTTCAGCTTTAACTGTGTTTGGTTGTTCTGCATTCTTCAGTGGGAAGTTAGGAACTGATTTGATGCGTCTCCGTCAGTCTACCTTTTGTTTCTGCCGCTGGCTGCAGCTGCTGATCGGGTCTGACTCAGCATGTTGAGCCCAGTTGCAGCCAGACTCTGGACCGGACTCAGAGCAGCACTGGGAGCTCTGCCTCCACCGCCACGGATACTGGCAGCTGCATCGGTGTGGAGCAGAAAACCTGCCGACCCGCTGAAATCACAACTTACAACACAACAGACCAAACAACCCCACAACACATATTAGTCTTTTGTTTTATATAATATATATAACACTATTATGATGTCATGGTTGTGTACCTGGATGTCAGGTGGATGCCAGTCAAACTCATAGACAGGAGGTGAGACAGGCCGAGGCTGCTGGGAGACAACGGCTGCTGCAGCAACAAGCCCAGCAGGACGACACCTGGAGGACAACAAAGAGAGAGTTCTGACCATGATCCTACATTTCCCACAAAGCAACTGCATGTAGACTTTCAGTAGCTGTGTTCACAAACAAATAACACAAAGCTAATTTTCGCCTCCCGCTATTCATGCGAGTTTGAACGCCGTGTTAATCGAGTGTTAATTTGCACCAGACGTGCCAGAGGGGAGGGGCTTACCTCCACGTAGACACCTACAATGCTGTTCATAACATCACCCAGAGGTGCTCTGTGAATTAAACTGAGCTGTATTCACATGTTGTGACACAAAATGTGCTAAGCGTTTGATGTGAACACACCTTTAGAGTCTAATGAGTTCATTATTTAGGCTGACTAGTTTAACAATGAGAAACCTGCCAGGAAGAGATTTTAATTAAACTGTGCTGCACGTTATTCGCTGCGCTGACCTCGTTGCTGAGCGTGTGCAGGTCTGACGGTCAAGAAGGGGTCCGGGCGAGTCACTTCCTGCCGGTCACCTGATCTGCTGCTGGACGCCCCTCTGTCGGCTGGAAGACACAAAGAAACGACACGTTCAGTTGTCCCGTTTCACAACCGCCACAAACCTTCATCACGTGACCCACCGTCTCTCCACGCCTTCGATGGCGTTCCTCTCGATGGGACCTGGGCTCCGAACGCCTCCTTGGTGATGAAGCCATTTCCTGTCGGAGAGGGGGAGCCGTTCCCTTGATGAATCTGGGCGAGACAGCTGAGCACTTTAGGACTGAGAGGAGACGAAGACAGACCAGCCAATCAGATTAGAGATAAAACCAACTAATGAGAAGAACTAGCTTTGTAAATGACCCAGAACGTATTCGTTTGTAATGGATGATGACCGACCTGTGACGGGGTAGTGGAGAGGCTGTCTTGGTTTTGTCTGAACCGTGACGTTTGGTTTTCATCTCGTTGATCTCTGCTTCTTTAAACTGCAGCTCTGACTGCAGTGACTGAACCTGAGCACAGAGAACGTGTCGTGATGGTGTTATTTTGAGAATTATACGTGTCTGTATGCGTGTTTCAGCTCCCACACCTTCCTGTTGAGCTCCTTCTCCTTGTCGCTCTGCTCTTTCCGTCTCTGGGTCTCCAGCTGGATCTGGTTCTGCCTCTGGGTCTCCTTCTCCTGCTGCGCTCCTTTCAGAGAGTCCCTCAGGACCCGGATCTCCCCACTCTTCAACACAATCTCCTCCTCCACCTCCTTCAGCTAAAGACGTATACATCCACCAGGACAGATTTAGATTTAAAAGTCTGTCCGAGCTCATACAAATTATTCACAATACCTGATATTAAACCAAACCGATGGTACATCTCGTCTGCTTTGGAAGGTGTTTACAGGGCAGCTCCCCCTAGACAGGTGATGCATGATACCTTTTTTTTAAATAGTTTATAAACATGTTAGTAATGATGTACTAACAAATAAAGTGAAACTATAACACCAGTCTGTAAATTGAACTGTTTTTCTTTTATAATGTGTTATAATTTTTTTTATTTTTTTACTGTTTTGTTACTAAAAGTCTTTTAAAACTCACAAGTTGTTGTTATTTTCAATATATCTATATTTGCACTCGTCCAACTACCAATTTCCCTCGAGAAAATTAAAAAAGCATCGGTCACAAATCACAGAAAAAAAAAAAGAAATGAAAATGTATTCACTCTGTAATCTCAAATGAAAAATCTCTGCTCTGATTATGTTGTTTTGTTCACTCTGCTCTAAGTTTGGCAACAGATTATTTTGTGTCTATTTGACGTTTAAACGAAAGAAAAGTTGTATAAAGTGAGAAGCCAGTGAGTCTCACCTTCCTCTTCAGCTCTGCATGTTGAGCCTCCAGCAGACTGTAGGAGTCTTCCCTGTCCGAGCCAAAGCGCTGCGGCCTGTTACCTGAACACACCAAACTAAATGGTAGAAATATACACAAGATCCCAGCGTGTGTGTTGTTTACTGCAGCAGACACCCAGCGACCACTCAGTCACTTCTTCTTTCAGACGCCGTCTGTATTTTGTCTTCATTTATGGAATCACACGACTCACTCATTTCCATTCATCGTGCAACATTTACACTTCCAACACCTCCTCTCTGGTGTGGACCTTCATCTGCCCTCTTACTTCTCGACTGTGCTCATGAAGCCTTCAAACACCGCTTCACCGTGATGCAGAGGTCGTAGTCAAACAAAGATGTCTGAAGAGAGTTACTCCGTTATAGTTCTTTATCTTTAAAGAGGCGAGAAAGATTTTCTCGTCACGTCATTTCTAAAGCTATTATTACTTCATTTAAATTGTCATTCTGCTTTTTCAATTTCGCAAGATATTGGAAATCTATTTTTGTGAACTCTTTCTGTTTCAAACCCACATTGCCTCGTGGTCACATACGGAGAGGGAAAACAACGTTATTTTTCTTGTGATATCAAATAAGATAGACTTCACAATTCATTTATTTTAAACTCAGCACCTGGACAGATAAACGTATCCGTTGTGGAATAAATACGTAATCTTCTACATTTATGGCTTATTTTTTCTTTAGTCTCAACATCAAAATGAGTGCAGCTTCCTAAACATAACTGAATAATTATTAATTAAAGGACAGATGATAATGCAGTTAAACTTCTAGTCTGAACTCACCGGGAGGCGCTCTGCCCAGCATCGCTGCGTTCCCTCGGTTGCAGCTGCTGGACCCAAACGTGTTCTCATTAATCTGATTGGCTGTGGCTCTGCTCACGGGTTTGCTCTGCCCTGCAGGCGGTGTCCAGGCGGACCCGCGGGCAAGCTGCATTGGTTTGTTTCCTGGTTTAGACCCAAGCGCAGGTGCAGCAGCTGAGGTGATGGCCTGCGAGGCAATTATGTCAATCTCATCCAGATCATCCTGGGTGAAGTCCTCGTCATCGCCGAAGGGGTCGTCAAAGGCCACCGCTGTCACTACGTCGTGGTTCAGGCCTCTGAGGCGTTTGTTAGGGGGGCAGTTCATTCTGGGGAAGGAGGAAGAGGCACGATAATCAGATACTGTTGGATGTTGGAGGAAAAAAAATCACGTCTAATTGACAAAACGTCACGTCTGAACGTCTAAAAACAGTGATGCAACTTTAAACGAAGTGACCTTAATAGTGTCAAAATATCATAACATGATTTTGCTCATATTTCGACATTCATACAATCAAATTCTTTTCACATGAACCATATCTATGTACAAAGTTCAGCGAACATTTTTTGTATTAAATCAGGAATTCTGCTCTAAAAAAACAAATATTGATTCAGAAAACCCCAAAATGTACCTGTAAATAAATGAACTTGAGTTTAAGATGCATTTGATTTGAACACTTCATAGTCATCAACTCGTATGATTCATTGATTCTCTTCACATTTTAGGAAGCTTCAGATCTAATTTTAGGACCCTTCTTTCCACCGTTTCTGGTGCTTTGTGCGTTTGTATGTGTATTTATATATTATATATATATATATATATATATATATATATATATATATATAATATCCATCAGCAGCAGGTTGATTTACAAGAGATGCATCTTAAACCAGAAGGGAGTACCGATGACCCAATCTTCACACTGAAGAGGTGATGTTAAGCAGGAATGAAAACATGTTGTCTAGTTTGAAAGGGTTGATTAAACGAGGTACACCAGCGACGTGGACTTTAACCTCTATAAAAAAGCCATAAACTAGTGAACTAGTTGTTAGAAGTCCAGAGGTGGGTCTCTCTGTTACCTTGTTTCCTGCTGTTGCTCCCGTTAGCCGTTAGCTAAAAGGACAACTAGCCGTGCTTCCAGCGAGAAGCTAACGTGCTAAGCTATCACAGCTCACACGTCACAACAGTACGTAACGTTGGCGGTCAGTTCACGCTTCATAAAATACACGTTAGAGCCGTTCCTTTAAGCGACGCCTCGACACTTCATTAAACGGTAGCGAGCCGTGAACCACACGAAGTTTCGGGATAAAAATGAAACGTTCCGACCGCTCCGGTGCCGCTGACGATCTGACCAATCAGAGCGCTGCTTTGGTTCGTCGGACCAATCAGATGCGACCATGCGCTGGCCTAGTTGCTGTACAACTCCCCGTTTGAGACAAACTTTACTAAACGCGCAAGCGCGTGTGTGTGTGTGTATTATATATACAGTATATATATATACAGTATATATATATATATATATATATATATATATATATATAATATATATATATATATATATACACACATATATACACACATATATACACATATACACACATATACATATATATATATACATACATATATATACATACATATACATGCGCCTCCTCCAAATAACAACAATAAACAAAGTAAGACAACAAAAAATGAAAATTAAGTACTGCAACAGTATAATGTATATTTTTTAAATTAAAAAACTGTTCTATGCAAGGACGTGTGCAAAAAATAAAAAATATATCACAATTAGGTAGAGAGCCAAGCCAGGTATCATACATATCTAAAGCCCACTGCATTCACACGCTATTAATTCTGAACATACAACATACGTGTAAAAATGACATGCTGTGGTTTTGCATACATTATGCGTAGGACTATTTCTTGGCCAGGTGCAGTACCTTCTTGGGGACTCCGCTGGTTGCCTGGCAACGACACACCGATGAAAAAAACCCTCCTCTATCCACCTTATTCCTCACGCACTTTGTATTTATAGTCCATCGCAACACGTCACATGCAACATTTTCACCCTGTGACCCCAATGAAAATGATCATGCATGTATTTAAGAAAATGAATACAATAGACATTTTTACTTATAACAACAGACATGTTGGTAATCCGATTAGTGAGCCCAGTTTCTAGCTGCACCTTATTTCAAAGGATGATGGATGTTTGACTTTCTACACACAGAAGCTTCTTGTGGCTTCTCAGCAACAGCGAGTGTGCTTTCCATTTTTAGATACAGACAGGTCTGTGTGTCGCAGCTGAGGCTCTACAGTGTGTGTGTGTATGTGTGTGTGTAACACTGACACATGCTCGCTCGCTCTCCGCCTCCATACTTCAGTACAGAAATGGCTCAGTGACAGGCATCCAGATGCACCCAGCATCATCAGCAACACACGCACACACACACGATCATCACAACCATTTGCAGCACTATAGTGTCACTGGTATCACCACTGTTATGCAGGTCAGCTCTTCATGTCTTACAAAGATAATTCATACGCAAAGCCACACACACACACACACACACACACACACAGGGCAGGCGAGTTAGTTGCCATAACAACCAAACAGTCAAAGCAGGGTCACTGAGTGAATCCGGTGAGATGAAGCCTACATACGTGTGCGTGCGTGTTACTGCAGAGCAGCGGGGCGGCTGCTACGCTGGTATGTTTCTGATTCTCATCGTGGTTTTGACACATTTCTGACTGTCCTCTCCCACAGTGTCCTTTCAGGAAGCGCTGTCCAATTAGAGCTATGTTCACATCAAGATGTCCAGGATGTCTACTGTGATGTGATGTCCACGGACAGACATTTACCCCATTGGGAGTCAGTGAGTTCAAACATGACAAGATTATCTCGGGAGTTCAAACTGGAAAAGAGTGCAGCAGGAATGAGTCCTAAACCCCACAAGTAAACATTTCTATCTATCTATCTATCTATCTATCTATCTATCTATCTATCTATCTATCTATCTATCTATCTATCTATCTATCTGACAACTCAGTCTCCAGCTGACTTATTGATTCATTGATTGTAGCTGATTCATTTAAAATGAGTATACTGAAATATGGTTTTAAATATTAACATGCATCACATAAATGTCAACCATGAAGGGAAAATACATCCACAGTTGACCCAGGGCCTGCATCACATCAATATGGTGCATTAGTGTTTCATGTATAAAACAGCTGATTTGGCTGCTACTTGGACATTCGACCATAGAGCACATTAATGTGCATTTTACTGCAGCACTTAATAAGATAGACGATTTAAATGAACTACTTTCTATCATGAGACTGAACCATTGAAATGTGTTGATGTGGTTTGGTCTCGGTTATAACAACTACTATAATTCCTACAAACTACCAGATGCTTTATCTATGTGTTCGCTGAGTTCAGGCCTGGAAAGGTTCAAATCCTATTTTTTTTCCCGGGATAAACAGAAAAAAGGTCAAAACCCTTCAAGGCTTTGTTTGCCCATTACTAGTCAAAAAGGTTGTGTTTGTATCACCTCAGGTTCAGTTTCAGATCCGGCTGTCCTCAGGTCCCTTCTAGATTCCGTCCATCTCTTTATTTCTTAATCAATTTGTGCAGATTTTAATTCTGAAAAATGTTGGACCCAATCTGAGGCAGAATATCTCTAGTAGTCGTGAGGGACTACATCCCCCAGCATGCCTTGAGCAGCATCTGCTGGAGGATCCTAGATGAACAGCTAGAAGATGGATGGTTGGGTGGCGCGTTACTGTGAGTATCGCTGCAGTACGGACTCCCTCCTGCACATTTAGAGACTTCATGAGGAGTTCCAGCCAGATAGGAAGACATCCAGAGGGAGACCGCTGCATCTGATTGGCTGATGACCCTTAACAGGCCACCAATCAGACGCCCTCCTCACTGTGTGACTGCGTGTTTCCCTCTCCATCTCCCGACACACTGTCAGCCTGCGCATATTTCTATGTTTGCAGGTCTGCATGCATGCATGACTGAGTGTGTTTGTGTGTGTGAGAGAGAGTGTGTGTGTGTGTGCAGGATGCTCAAACCTGGAGCTGTGAAGGAGGGGGAGGGGCGAGGATTGAGACGCTGAAGAAATAGATGAAAAAAGAAAGAACGGCAGATAAAGAGGAGAAGAAGAAGGGAAGAGGAGGATAGCGAGTAGAGGAGGAGTGAGTGATTGTGAAAGACAAGCTGAGGAGAGATAGACGGAGGGAGTGAGGAGGAGGAGGAGTAGCAGACGATCTGCTGGAGGAAGCAGCAGCATCGGAGATTTTCACAGGATCCAAGGCAGCTGCCCTCTGTTGCCGTGACGATGGGCTGCTGGCTCTCTGGACCGTGGATGGGTGACCAAACGGTGAGTGTCCAAAGACTTGATGATACTGTGTGTTTTCTGACGTGTGATGTGAAGATGGAACGGAGCTCTATAAGGCGCTTGGGTTTGAGTTTGAGTGTGTGTGTGTGTGAGTGCGTGTGTGTGTAGATGCAGATGCAAAATGGCATCATTTCATGATGTGTACAGGATGTGTGTGGATAATGAATCCTGTTTATGTGTGTTTGAATCTCAAACAGTGAATTTGTAGAATTCTCACGCCGTGTGCATAAATGAGGTTCATTTTCATCATCTCCCTCCGCTGACGGCTCACCGTCGTCCTGCTGCCGTCCTCTGTATTCACACACAGGTGCCATTTTGTGCTTTTCAGCTCATGCTGCGTGCATGTCCGGTTGAATGTAGCGGAGGGTGAGTCATGGTTGTGATGTGCTGGAGTTTACAATACTGTTCGTGCGTCTAATTCGGTGGCTGCTGAGATGAGTGGATGTGTGTGTGTGTGTGTGTGTACGCGCATGTGTGTACGCCTCTGTGTGCGTGTGAGGATGAGCCTGACATTGGTTCGTAGGTGTTAACCATTTCATGGAAACGTGGACACAATGTTCACATTCGGCATATTTCATTAAGATCGCTCAAAATTTGAGCGTTCGTCACATTGGAATAAATCCACGATGTGTCTGCAGGCAGAGTCGTGTCTTGTGACCCAGTTGCATAATACCGACAAATTCAGAGTTTCCAGTGAGTAGCGTGTTGTTCACACTAAAAAGAGACTAGTAGTTAAAATGGCAGCGTGCAGAGTAAAATTTGATTGTGGTACCGTCGATGCCGTTTCCCCACAATGACAGGATTCAAGCATTCCTGTCACTTCCATAAAGTGGTCGGACTTGGGAGAAATACATTTTAAAAAAAGAGGAAAGAAAAAGAGTGCAGTAGAGCGTGAGCCATGTTGACTTTTAGTCCTTCGTATGGGTCACTGCATCTTACATTTCCCATAATGCAACTGGATAGTCTCTCGTGATTAGACCCTACCTACCTTTTTAAAACTCCTACATCTCCAGTTTATAGTGCAGGATTTCTGTCTACACATTTGTAGTCTTCAAGCCCAAGCTGAGGCAACCCCAATTACATCACAATGACATCACAATGACATCACCAGGGCTACCGACAAATTTCCACCAGAGCCGAAGTAGACATTATGCGTTTAGGCGCTACGGAGGACCAGTCATGCACTTGCAATGCAGTGAAGTTGTCAATAAGCATATTACTTTATGTTAACGCAAGAGTTGCAACTGTGTTTGAAAATCATTGATAGAAAAATATAATTGGCGAACATTTGGGAAATTGTTTGATATTAAATGATTGACATACATTTCAGCAATAGGTCATTCTGTTTGAGATTTTACATTTTTTGTGAAAAAAAAAAAGATTTCTCATTATAATCAGATCCTATGACATTATGAGAAGATATAATGAAGCTCTACTGTCATAGTTTTATATAATTTCATTAATTGAGTAACTCCAACTCCAATGAGCTTTTTAGCCTCTTGAAGCTCATATTGTTTGTTTTATGACTCATTAACTGTTTGTGTTCAGTCTACAACACCAAAGGCAGACAAAGTTCTATCTGGTGAAAACGGTGAAATACATAACGGTTATGGATATTTTTTTAAGAGTTGGTGAAGACCAGAGCTAAAAGGGAGTGAACTCACGCAGGTGTTTGCTCACAACATATTATCCTCTTCCTCTGTCTGCTTGTCTCAGGTGAATGGGCGGAGTCTTGCAAACCTGAGCCAGCGGGATGCTCTGCGGATCCTGGCGGCCAGTCAGCGTCCAATCACCATGCAGATCAAGGGACAGAGGGGGTGTGGTACCGAGGCAGAAAGGGCAATATGGGAGCCCCTTCCCCTCAACCTGCAGCACCTCAACCTGCCCCTCCCACTGATGGCAGGGCTCAACGCCTCCAGCCCTTCCTACCAAGACAGGTAGACACACACACACACACACACACACACACACTCACACACACACACAAAGACAATGTGATGAGGATCTGTGCAGTTTGGTAAAAGTCCGATTCATGCAGAAAGCTGTTAACCACTCTTTAAATGCAATTCAATCAAAATAAAAAATCTCTTTTTCACAACCTGGTTGACTGTCAAATTGAAAGTCAGTATCTAACAGCATGTATGCACAACAACAACAAAAAGTACATCAGGTCAAAGCTGAACCGAGAATCTTCTCTGTGAACTGACCAGTACGATGGAAAACGGACTATAATAGGGTCTTTAATTTTACACAGTCCGTCTTGAAAACATCTAAATCATGTGTCCTTGTCGTTGTTTCAGACATTATTACGCCCATCTGTCTCTGCCACAAGATCACTGTGAAGGAGGGCGGTACGGCTACCTGTCCAGCTCCCCACGGGACACTGTGGACATCGGCCACCAGGTGCGATAACAAACGTACACGCTGAATAGAAATGTTACACTTTGAAATGCAACAAACTAAAAAACATATTGGATATCAAATTGATATGTATCTGACCAATCAATTTCAAATGCTTTACCCTTGAAGTTTAGTCCAGATTTGACAACAAAATCCTACAATAAATAATAAATGAACAACCAATAATCATACAAAAGCTTTTTCACGTTTCTGATTTTCTGTTTCACATCATCAACCCCCCAGGATCCAGAACTGACCGGTCGTGGACCAAAGGAACAGAACTGCCTGATGGGATGTTGCAATACAAACTTAGAAGAACCTAACGGCTGCCACAGTCAGGTATCCAAAACTGTGTATCTGTTAACAAAATCATTACCTTTCTTGTTCTGAGAAGAAATAACAGAAGCTGAGTGATTGCAATTTTTTTTTAAATCACTCTTTAAATATCCCAGTTTCTCATGGCCAAAGATATATTTGTGACTAAATGCGTCATCACACAGAAAAAATAAATGAAATGTGAAGTTATTTATAGTGTTCTGGTGGGTATTTGTGTAAAATTGGGACTGAGGAAACCTGTTTTTGCAGACGGATGATGAGGATTTCATGCTGGAGAAGCCGATGGGCTTCCTGCCCCTCCACCATGAGCTGGACAGCGGACTGGGCTGGACTGATGGTTCCCTCCACCAGGGGGACCTATCGGGGCTGGAGACCGAGGAGGGAGGCCTGGAGGACTGTCATCCACATGGGGGCCTCGCTCCAGGGGGCTGTGGGGGGTTCGGAGGCGGCGGCTCTCCTTCTTCGGAGTCCTTTATTTCCTCGGAGCTCAGCGACTCGGGCTTCTACAGCGTGAGCACCGGGGAGTTCAGGCACTTCCAGAGGCTGCTGGAGAAACGGATGCGGCTGTACAACGCCCGGCTGCAACATCAGGGCGAACCCTGCGAGAGGCGAGAGCGGCGCGACAGCTGCCCCAAGAGCCACCGCGAGCTGCTGGAAGCCATCCCCGAGACGCTGACCATGCAGCCTCAGTGCCCACGCCTGCAGCTCGAAATGGAGGAGGGCGCTGGGCCCCTCATGGATATACCACCCCGCGGACTCTTCAGGTAGAAAAACTCCCCCTCCAAAATGACAGCTGCACAAAATAATGCACACATATCGAAAATAGACTCATTTAAAGCCAAAGAAACATCTCCAAAATCCTAAAGCAAATCCAGTTTCCTACGATAAAGCTTTCAAAGATTACCATGATCTGGATGACTGAGAATCTTCACAAACAACATGGTGGTTTCCATGGTAACAATCATGCATACCAAAGAAAACATGGCGCAACATTGTTGAGGAAGCGGAAATAAGACTGCAATAACCCTTTGGAAAATGTATTCTGGCTTTGCTTCACTAATACATTATTATCATTACTGCCAGAGTAACTAAGGTTTTAATATTGTCAGTAATGAGTACAGCATTTAAATCAGTTTGGTTACGTTTTTTTTTTTTTTTTTTTACCATTTTTGGTTTGAACTAGTTTAAAAATATATTTTTGTAATTATTTTTCTGGAGTTAATGGAGATGGGTAAATGTTTGAAGCTTTTTTCAAATTTTCCAAGTAGAATTCATAGTTTTGTGCTATAAATAAAGTTAAATATCTATCTGAAGTAATCTGTTAGATTGAATTCATCTGCCTTCTCAATATCTAGCCCTCAAACCTTGTTGTTTTTTTGCTGACTTCACTGTTTGTCTTTTTGTTTTTCCAGGGTTTCTTCGGTCCAGTTCCATAAAGCTGACCGGCCCTGTCTGAACCGTCACAGCTCCAGCAGTGGAGCCCTCTTCAACCCGTCCCACGTTCATGCTGGAGGCTCACGAATGACTGCCCCGGTCCTCTCCACCTGCAGCACCCCCTCAAGCCACCGGAGACCAGTAGTGCCCATGCAGCAGCACCACCAGAGCTCCAGTTCAGTGGGGGTGCTGAGGAGAAGCCGAACTCTGCACCATCGCCCTCCCCCGCAGGAGTACCGCCGTCGAGCAAGCCACCCGGCTTCGCCCTCTTACTGTGCAGCAACCCTGCACCACTGTGGAGGTGTCCTGCCACCCGGTCTGCCAGAGGAAGGTGAGCTAGCGGCCGGCGTGTTGGCTTCTCACCCTGCAGGCCTGGCCCTCCCACCACAACAACACCCCACCGCTCTGGGACATATCCGGGGAGCCAACGCCCACGAGCGATGCTACGACAACAACCCTAATGCCCAGATTGCTCACCACGAGTGGTGGCACTCGCAAGAAAGAAGCTTGATGCCTGAGCAACATGTGACAGAAAGGGACAGAGAGATTGAGAGAGAACTGGAACAAAAAAGGCAAATGCAAGAGAAAGAGCTGGAGAGAGAGAGGGAGGCACAGATACAAGAGGAGATGGAGAGAGAGAGGCAGCAGGAGCTTAGTCGGTGCCGAGCCAGAGAGCAGCAGCAACCCCAGAGTTTGGTCCACCCTCCTCAGGCTGGAGACGTCAACGACACCTGGCCAAAACCGGCCACCCGTCAGTCCCAAGGTGGCGGGGGAGGCAGAGGTCTCTACAGCACCCTGGAGGGCCACACAGGGGCTGGCTCTGCTGCTGGATGGGATGCAAAGAAAGGACCAATGAATGCATGTTCAAGCCCTAATCCCAGTTGTTGTTCGCAGTCAAAACTTAATCCAAGCTCCAAACCCAACCCAGCTTCACGGATCTCCAGGAACCAGCTCCTGAGGGACCGGGCGTCTCAGCTGGCGGATGAACGCAGTGGGATGAGCACAGATGAGGAGAACAATACCGACATGCTGATGGGTCGGTACTGGAGTCGAATGGAGAGAAGGGAACACTTCCTGTTGGCCCGTGAGCAGAGGCAGCAGCAGCTGCAGGCCAGAGGGGGTACTATACGAGACGCCATTATCAGGGGAGGAGCCATCGGCGTGAGCGGAGGAGCCCCAGTTGGAGATGGAGCTGCACTAGAGGGCAGAGGGGGCGGAGCTCTTGCAGAAGGGAGGTGCAACACAGTTCTGGAGCTGAGTCAGAGGAAGCTTAGTCGTCTGAGGAACAGGAAGCTGTTGGACGACTGGACGACAGTAGAGGAGCTGCTGACTCACGGGACCAGGCTGAACAACCAGGAGGACATGCTGTGTACCAGCTCCCTGCTGACGGTCACCACCGTCTAACTGCATGGGCACCGCGGCTATCCGTAACTCTGTGTGAGTGTGTGATGTTATGCCAACAATATGACATTTTACTGAATAATCTTGTCCCGTCTTTTCCAAAGTCTCGAGAGAAGATGGATTTCAGGTTCATCTTTGGGTGTCCAGTACGTGTTTTTACGAGGACTGGAAGCAGTGGGAATCTGGTAGTGTAATCTAATCTGTGTAGGTCTGGGTGACGCAATAATCATGTCCTCAGGTCCATGCAGACCCCTTCATAGGTGTTAGTATGCCACCTCATCACATATGACCAAGCAGCAGACTGTACATACCTACAGCACAATGTGCATTGTTTGTCATCTACCCTGCTGTCTCCTTTTTTGGAGTATATTTGAGACTTCAGTTACCCACCTACGAAAAACAGGCTGCGCCCTGTACGTGCAGCACAAAGATGAAGCTGATATCCCTCTTTTCATATGTCTCTCACAAAGACAGCCAACAAGATGATTTATGGAAATGTTGCACTGTTCCTTTAACAAGTGTGCGTGAGAGAGGGAACCTCACCGTCATCGCTGTACATCACCTCAACTGATAGCTTTATGTGTGGCTGTGTCGCCACTGTACAGCACTCAGACAAAGTGTGTGTGTGTGTGTGTGACGTGTGTGTCAGCGCATGATGCTTATAAAGATGAACGACGGAACAAGGTTGGATGAGCGTGTATGTTTGCATCGTGTGTTTCATGCTACATCTTGCGCTACATTTATTTCACGGAATCTTTGACAAAAAACTACAAAAATGTGGGTTTAGACTCAAACAGACCATTCGATTTCGGGGAGCAATACTGTTTGGAATGATGTACCTGACTGTGCACTAACGATAGATCACATACGACTACTTTTACATCAGGGCCACAGAACACATCAACTGTAGTGATGCAGGCAATGGCAACTGAGATTTGATACCAAATCCTGAATGGTTTTTATAGAAACTCTGTTTACAATTAAAATATCAAAAAGTGGGCTTTTGTAACTGAAAGGATAAAAACAAAAAAAAACACACTTGGTTGTGAAACACTAGTGAATCCAGATTGATCAGGGATGGGGAACAATGTGCCACGGAGGTTTGCAGAGGATTGTTTGTCGCAATGACGTCGTAACATTCAGACTATAATCAGAAAACACGTTCAAACCAATCTTCTTTATACCAAGTTGGAGGCATCAGGAATTCCAGTTTGTTTTGTGAAAATAACTAAATCTAAAATGATGGTAATCTTGAGACACTAGCAAGAGTATCCAACAATTTAAAAATGATCGAAATGAAAAAAACCCAGCCAAATGTTGCCATCTCTTTTCCAATTAAAGTAACTAGTGGCATTTGCTCCAAAATGTGCCAAATCTAGCTTCAAAAGTTGCCAAATCTAGTTTCAAAAGTTGCCAAATCTAGTTTCAAATGTTGCCAAGGCGGCAACAATGACAATCCGTCCTTTCCATAAATTCCTGTTTAAAATGTTTACTGGGATAATAAATCAAGTGAGAAGTAGGGTCATTTCCTCATTAACTATTTTTGTAGCCAGAGGAGCCGCCCCCTGTTGGTCAGCAGAGAGAATGCAGGTTAAAAGCACTTCAGCATGGGCATGTTTCCTCAAGTACATTCTTACTGTTCTGCCGACACAGCATGAATGCAGCATAAGCATTCTTGGCCCTTCATGGCACGTGGTTCCCCATTCCTGCTGGGGTCTTTTCTGTTGGCGGGATGTTTACAGATCTACCGAACCAGGTAACAGCTTATGCATGTTTACTGATATCTACAGTGATGCGTTGACTGTGTGGAGACAAAAAAAAAAAAAGATGATACAGCTCAAGTCAGTTTTACGTAAGACTTTCCAGACAGCTGCAGCGCCTGCACAGTAGGGACGGACAGAGCTCAAGTCAGCGTCGACATTCCACTAAAAGCAGGTACAGAGTGAGTAAATCTGAAATCTACCGATTCCAGGTCTGCAGTACGGGGGGAAAGTGCAATAATACCTCAAGCTAGTTTTAATATGAGAATGACAGTGTTGTGTGCGCTTCCTGTCAGGTGTCCATCGAATGCAGTAACTCGTTTTAAATCAAACAGATGCACAAATGTGACGAGTCACCGCAGGTGCACAGAAATCCTAGAGTCTAAAATGGCAAGAGCAAAGGTTATGTAGATATTTACATTATATCTTTACATCGTTTTCCATGAGAGGGACCTAAGAAAACAACTTTTTTGCACATCATTTTTTATACGAAACGTTCTCCCTACCTTTCTGTACCAGGGACTGAGGCCAGTGGAACGACTGTAGATAGAACGACAGTGTGTGTTGATGTTTTCTTTATGAACTATCATAGTGATATATGGAGGAAGAGTTAAGTTTATTGTCATTGTGTTGGACATATTTCAATATTTTTCTTGTGACGGTTACAAAACCAATGTGAACAGTTTTTATGATCTTTAAAATCTACTCGATTTCCTTAAAACTGGGGAAACTTTGATTTACAAAATTATTATTATTTTCAAAGAGTGAACGCGAAATGTGAATATTACTGTCTCTTTAAATGGTTGAATTGAATTTTACTGTTGTTTTGTGTCATTATGACATGTACATATTGATTTTGTCAGAAGGTGCCGACTAGTTTGGAGTTAGTGACGGGACATGCTGATGCCATCAGACGCCTCCAGTGGTTTATCATGTGATTCTGTAGGTTTATAGCTGTGTTATGGAGGCTGTACATACAGCACTGAGATTAACATTGTATTATCAGTATGTTTAACACTCACAATATTGTCAACATTCATGGAAAGTGATTTTGTTCTCAACGTTAAATGTGGCATCCATGATTTATGAGTAAGATCACTGACACACTGCTGTAAAGGAACACCTTAACATTTTAGAGGAATCTTCTTGTGCGCCGCCTCCAGTCACATGTTTCAGGTGGATCTGTTTAATCTCTGTGAGTCCAGTACGGAGACGAGTACGGGACATGTCTAATGGAATCCTGTTTTGGAACATGTAGAATTATATATATATATATATATATATATATATATTATTTTAGTGGGCACAAAGAGTGGGAGCAGCACTTTCAGCTACATTTTGACCTGTAGAAACATTACGAAAAGTCTTATGTTTCTTATTCAAACTGAAGAAAGCTTCCGCTCTAGCAGAGCAAAAAATAAATAAATAAAAAATAGCAACACAAAAGGCCCTTTTTCCTTAATGTTGACTTAAAGCGAGGTGAGCAGTGAGTCAGAGGTCTGGAAACCGGCTAAGCTCTGTATCCCAAAAGTTATCTTCTCATAGGGACATTTAAAATCAGACAACCCCTTTGATTGAGCTAGGCTAGCAGTTGCCCTTCGCTTCCAGTCTTTGTGCTAAGCTAAGCACGTCCTGGGCCTCTCTCTGTACTGGACACACACAGGAACCTGACATCCACCCTCTCATCTGATTCTGGAGAATACAAGGGAACACAAGGACATGCAGAAATTTCAAACTGTTTAAATAGAGAGAAAAGATGTAGAATCTGTTTCCATGTTTTCCCTCCCTCCCACCCTCCCTCTCTCAGCTGTGACTCAAACAGTCTGAATAATGGATGACGAAGAAAGAATTTTCCTCCCCCCCACTCACTCTCTTTGCTTACGTTACACAAGGACACTGAGAGCTGAAAATAGCACTGCTGTCCTCATGTGATGTGAAATTAAAAGCACATTGGAGCGGAGACACTTGCTGCTGGGGAACTCACCACTTTGTTTTACGCCATCCGACAATCCCTCCATCCAGCCTGCAACACCACCTCCATCTGTCTGTGCAAGGATACTTTTCACAACAGCAAGCTTTTTGGAATATGATGATGTACATGTGATTGTAATAAAGAGATTTTAATTAGCTATGACAAGGTGGTTTTGCGGATTCAATTTCACTGATACGTTTAAAACACATTGCTGATATGTGGGACGTCTTGAAAGTTAAGCTGAGCTATTTGAGTCTTTCAAAACTGGTTTGAGTAGATGCATTAATATATTAATGTAATAGATTATTGATTGAGGACACAATTCTTTATGGACAGGACATGGTTAATGGGTCAGAACTCCATGTCCATGAGGCATCAAGCATATAAACATTTAAGCCATTAAGCCAACAAATGGAACGAATTCAAAACTTTAAATAACTGGGATTCAGATGAAAGATGTTACTTACAATTAATGATTGTATTATTCTCCAAGTATAAAATGATAACACCAACACAGTCATCTCAATGATACCAGCAAACTGCACTGTTGGAGACCATGACATGGAGAAGAAAATTCTAGAGGGAAAGGCGCTGCAGGTATCCTTAGTGCATTTACATAATTAATACAATGTACACTAGGGATGCACGATATTGATTTTTTGAAGCCGATACCGATATCGATAACTTTCTGCTCCTCGGGACCGATACCGATACCGATAACCGATAATATTGTTATTCGTTTTTGAATGTATATTCAGATCAAATTCAGGTCAAAAACACTAATGACTAAGCTTAGGTAGATTTAGCATAGCTTTGCCTTTTACCAAACACCATACCAGATGTATCACAGTGACATGATAATTAATACTATGAACAAAAGAAAGCCAAGAACAGTTTTGACTCTTCAATAAAATGACAATATTTATATATATATATATATATATATATGAAATATATATATATATATATAAATATATATATATATATATATATATGAATATATATATATATATATATATATATAATAAATGTGAAGAGTAGATAAACAAATATGTGTATTTCAACGGTATAACCACATCACATGCTAAACGGGAGGCGCCTAGAAAAAACTAACGTCCCTCATCCCAATCCACCCGTAGCACTGTTTTAACACACACATCCTATCGTCGGATTATCGGAGGTATTAATAATTGTATCGGATTTATCGGGATGACGTCATAATTCCTATTATCGGGCCGATAATTATCGGTCCGATAATTATCGTGCATCCCTAATGTACACACCATATTCAGTTGCAGTTTAAATTTCATAATATTTAAACAATTCTTTCTATTTAATTTTTTTACTTTAGTGTGTTTATCAGGTGCTGTGAGAAAGAACCGTTTACTTTAAACATTTCTCCCATAGAAAAAAGCCACACTTGGCCCTCCCACAATGACACACACTTTGATTGATCCGGCGGTATTGCATTGAAAAGACAAGAGTGTGGGAAACCAGGACAAAGTGACTCACGGAGCCCGCCAACGTCACAAAGATCAAGACCTCTGCCCTGTAGAGACAGGGGTTAAGAAGGAGTGCAGTGCCATAGAAATGAAAACCTCCATCATCCGTTTCAGTATAGCATTATGGTTGGTGTGTGGCATTCAGTTACACTTCAAACTTTAACAAAGACAGTCTGAACCAAAAAGACAAATTATAACATTTCTTGTAAATGTATATATATTTTGGGTAATCATCTTGTCACCAGTATCAACAACAAAGAGCATCTGTTATAGTGTATATTAATAGAAAATTATGTATATGAGTGGAATAAAATACTACTGATCAATGAAGGTACACCTCCATAATGTCCAAATGTTTTTATTTAGCTGTGCATGTAACTAATCTTGTAAGTTGTCCCCCAAAATTACAGAAGTCTTGCACTTTGACTGTCCATGAAGTCTACGGTTAATTGCACGTGTGACTCATTGAAGTCAGTGATCCAGTTGTCCATCTGTTCCCCTGAGATCTTACTATTGTTCCTGTTCTATATACTGACCATGTGGCAGCTCAGCAGCCCTTATTCTTTAACCCAGCACTGTGATTGGGTAAAAACTGTGAGAAACTCCAACTAAACCAAGACCCACACATTCATATGGAGATGTGGGACCATAAATAGGAGGTCTGAACCCAGCAGAGACCAGATTCTCTCTACGGAGACCTCTACAGCACAGAAATCCAGACATGGCACCTACAATCACTGCAGCAATGACCAATACTCAGGAGCATCTGACTCTGACCCACAAGGTAAATTCAAGATCCAAGAAAGTTAAATATTGTTGATAAGAAGTTATCTTTGTTCATGCTAACACGATACTCCAGAATGTGTTTATTAATGACTTCATTCTTCTTTCTGCAGCTCAGAAAGCCTCTGGTGGAGAAGTTACGCAGAGAGCGAATCAACAGCAGCATTGAGCAGCTCAAGTCTCTCCTGGGTCCAGAGTTCCTCAAACAGCAGCCAGAGTCCAAGCTGGAGAAAGCAGACATCCTGGAGATGACAGTTTGTGTCCTGAGACGACTGCAGCAGCAGAATGGAGCTGTGGACACAGCAGCCGTCAATCAGGGCTACACCAGGTGTGTCCAAGAGGTGACGCACTTCCTGTCCAAGGAGGAGGTGAAGACCCAGTCCCAGAGAAGACTGCTGAACCACTTCAACAAGCTGCAGTCTTCCTCTGATAACAACCTGAGAGAGGCTGACTTCTCCCTTCTGAGCTCCACATTCCAGACCAGCATCACCAAAGACAAGAGTCCAGTCAACAGCGCCCCCTGGAGGCCATGGTAGACACCTACAGACTGGACTTCCTACCAGACAAACTGAGATGACCATATTGGTCAAAGATACTGGAAGTGAATTCTTCTGAATTCTGAAATATCATCAACTTGTTCTTCTGTTTGTACAGAAGGTTGTATTTTGTGTTTGACTTCTTAGTGCAAGATGACGTTTCCTGAGGAAATGACAGCAACAATATCTTTCAAGTTAAGAAAGAACATCATGTCATGCATGTTGCATGAACCAGAGCTGATTGTTTTAGCAATCATTCTTATCCATTACTACATTGTGTATTGGTGGTAAAATGCTATGGTGACATTTGTTATCTTCTGAATCTTGATCATTTTGATCAGAAAATGTCATCGTTCCTCTTTCAGAAATTGTGTAATAATGGAGTTTAATATCTATGATTACTCAAAATTATCTTTTGTTAGATCAAAATGTTTATCTTTGTTTTTCTAAAACTAACATCTTGTCATGCATGTTGTATGAACCAGATCTGATTGCATCCGCAATTATTATAACACACTGATCATTATGTATTGACAGAATTTAATGAAATGCTGACATTTGTTATCTTCTGATAATTATTCATCATATTGGTAAAAAATTAATGCAATTTCATTCTTTGGAATTTCAGGACTTACGTATGAAGAGGTGGTGGTTTAAATACTTTAATATTTCAAAATTTCTTACAAATATTTAACATTTCTTAAGGAAAAAAAGTGAGGTATAGAAAGTCTTTCATACTATGAAAGAGAATTATTATTGTATATTTCATCATATATTACGCTGCTGCTGTGATGAAATGACTTATATTAATGTTGTCAAAACACTCAACATTGATCTGTTATAGGATAAATGTGTATGATTTATGCTTTTGTTGGAAAAGTTTGATTGTTAAACAGCTTTATGCATTACATTCTTTTATGATTTGATGTAACTGGGTTTGATCCTGATCTGTTCTAAGGTCATATGCATCTCCTTCACTTTTGTTATAAAGTGCAGATAACCCCCATTTTAAATCATGTCTGTTGTAAGACTGAGTGTTGCTAAATGTTAATGTCTTCTGTGAAGATGACTGATCCTCTACTCAATGTGAGTACAGTGTGCCTTGAAGATGTTACCAGGTGACTGTTGTGATGTATCATCACATTTACTTGCCACGTCAAACTTTATGGAGTTTGTTTGAATAAACTAAAATATAATCTAATCATCTGCATTCGTGTTTTATTTGTTGATGCATAGCTATGTTACAATAAATAATGTTCTTTGATGGAATACCATCAAGTACACATCATTTACAAGTAAATGTGACATTTAAATAAGTAATGAGGACATAACAAGTCACCAAAGTCGTTCCAATGAAGTTGAAGTCCATTGTGAATATTGTGAAAATATTTCAAGTTGACCAAGTGAAAAAGAATAATTTTATGGCTTAAAATAACAGTTGACAAAATGTGGGTACGTTAAATGTTCAAGTATCCCTTGTTTGTTGTTCAAGTCCAAATGTTTAAATCCATTTAGAAAACGTTTTAAAAAGATATCGAGTACTGCACCTCAAATATTGTAATTGGTTTGTCTTTTATAAACACAGTTGTCCCTTCACTCTCTCTGAGTACAGTGTGGCTTGTAGAAATCTTAAGTTGTTGTTGTGACGTATCATCACCTCTAGATGGAGCTTTCATCCTTTATGTGGCTCATTGTAACTTGTTAAATTAACAAACACTGGCAGCTGAAAAGTTTGTGTAGTTATGTCTGGGTTTGTTAATTGTATCTTAATTTATAGGTCTCCCTCATTCTTTCGATGTTTGAGTGACAAAATCAATATTCACTTCAAAACACAGTAATTGTTTATCCATTAAAAAAAGCTGATAGTGTAAAACTAAGAAAAGGAATGTGGTTGAATTAAAACATGTCATTAAGAGGGATTACCAATGTTACGCCACTCTATTTATATGGAGTAAGACAAGTCATTAAACAAAATAATAAAATGTAATTTTAAAGACAATTTGGTTTCCAAGCCATTTTGGCATAATTGTCTGTTTCAGGGATTTTGATGTTAAAACTTTGAAGTTAGCGATTTACTTTTTTTAAAGAGGTCAAACCTTTTATGTAACATGATGCATCATGAGGCACACTTTTATTGTTCCTGCAATGAAAGCAGTGAAAGCACAGAGTGTGGGAAACCAGAGGAAACTCACTCTCAGAGCCCAGTGGGACAATAGATCCAGACCTTTGCCCTGAAGGGACAGAGACTAAAAGGGACTCTGGAGCTCAAACCTGGAGTTGGTTTAAATAAAGTAGTTGGTTGTAACTGTTGCTCTGATATTAAGCAGTATAGAAACCTTTTAAGAATAGTCCTAATAGAAGGTCATATTTTGAGCATGGTGTTTGAAATGGTTTCTGTCAGTCACTCAAAGCAAGTGTCCAAAGAATTTGGTTGAGTTTTTACAAAATTGGCAGCATTCACAACATATTCAGATTTGTTTTCAGCGTTTGTTGCAACTTAACTCGCTTCAAATATTTTGAAATATAGATTTCATGTCTGCTATTTTTCATGTTCCCATTTCTGTTATTAGTTTATATTTTTTTATGTTAAGACAGTAATGACACGTGGGACTTTCACAAGTTAATTTAATAACTTTCTGATAAATTCCGAACATCTGAGGAAGATCGCTTAAAACTTTTCAACATCCATCATTCCTCAAATTCTTCAGCAATTTCCTTCTGTAGTTTAATTGAATATTATTGAATATATACCACCTATTGACTTTGGCGGGAATATTTCTTGAGGGGGCCCCACCGTCTTCCCTTGGCGCCACACTCTGCTTGTGCAGGATCCTCAAAAGGTCCTTTTGTAGTCGAGCACATTCCTATATTCTGCTAATAGATGGAGTGTGGGAAAGCTCTGGAGGAGGCAGTTGAGTGTGAATGACATCCGTCCCACCAGCAGTCGAGTCATTCTCCAAAGGGATTTGGCACACTTCAGGAAACAGCTGCCCCCCAGGAAGCCTCCCACATTCATGTGTGGAACTGGAGTTTTGATCCACTTAATTGTCACTAATGATTATTACTAGAGGTTCAAAATGGATGATAATGATTGTAAACTGAAAATATGATGAGATAAAAAAAATGCTGATACTTTATAATAGATTGTTCACCAATATTTCAAATATTAGGAAGGGTCAGAAACAGCCAATGGTGTCGTTTCCCTCCAGATGGCTGGTGATGTCAGGCTCTGTTCCTATAGTAACACACAGCCAGCATCTGTCACAGAAGTGCCTTTGTGGCTCATTGACCACCATACGGAGTCAGTGTGGGAACCTGAGCTCAACTTGTTCCTCACGTTGACTACAAGGCACGTGTCAAAGGACTCTGCTGCATCTGGACGGCAGCATGATTGTTGTCCTGAGTCGGTTTCAAATTCCATTAATGGTTATCAAACTGGTTTCTCACGTATTATGAGATTGTTTTTTTAATGGTCAATTTTTGTTAAGTAAGATTAAAAAAATCATCAACTTTAAAAATAAAACAAACAATGATTTCACCCCCTACATTTAAATTTTTTTTTTAGATTAAAATCACAAAAGACAAGAACACTTAAGATGTATTATTTATTTTTAACATGAGTGTAATTTCTAGGTTACACCATTAATGCTTCTTCCTCACGTGTGTGATGGGATGATGAGCATGTGCTCAGTCAAAGTCATTGATCCCAGCATCAGGCAGCAGATCTGCTCTCTCTACAGGGTCACCACTTTCCCAGATTCACACAGAGCTCTGTGAGTCTCCCACCATCACCCCCCCAGTCCTCCACCTGTTCCCCTGAGATCTAACCATTGTCCCCCGGCCATTAACAGCATTCAGCGTGCTGCATCTCTTGTTGTCTCACCAAGCTCTCTGATTGGCTGAGACTGTGAGAAACTCCAACTAGACCAAGACCCACACATTCATATGGAGATGTGGGACTATAAATAGGAGGGCTGAACCCAGCAGAGACCAGATTCTCTCTACAGAGACCTCTACAGCACAGAGATCCAGACATGGCACCTACAATCACTGCAGCAATGACCAATTCTCAGGAGCATCTGACTCTGACCCACAAGGTAAATTCAAGATCCAAGAAAGTTAAATATTGTTGATAAGAAGTTGTCTTTGTTCATGCTAACACGATACTCCAGAATGTGTTTATTAATGACTTCATTCTTCTTTCTGCAGCTCAGAAAGCCTCTGGTGGAGAAGTTACGCAGAGAGCGAATCAACAGCAGCATTGAGCAGCTCAAGTCTCTCCTGGGTCCAGAGTTCCTCAAACAGCAGCCAGAGTCCAAGCTGGAGAAAGCAGACATCCTGGAGATGACAGTTTGTGTCCTGAGACGACTGCAGCAGCAGAATGGAGCTGTGGACACAGCAGCCGTCAATCAGGGCTACACCAGGTGTGTCCAAGAGGTGACGCACTTCCTGTCCAAGGAGGAGGTGAAGACCCAGTCCCAGAGAAGACTGCTGAACCACTTCAACAAGCTGCAGTCTTCCTCTGATAACAACCTGAGAGAGGCTGACTTCTCTCTTCTGAGCCCCACAGCCCAGACCAGCATCACCAAAGACAAGAGTCCAGTCAACAGCGTCCCCTGGAGGCCATGGTAGACACCTACAGACTGGACTTCCTACCAGACAAACTGAGATGACCATATTGGTCAAAGATACTGGAAGTGAATTCTTCTGAATTCTGAAATATCATCAACTTGTTCTTCTGTTTGTACAGAAGGTTGTATTTTGTGTTTGACTTCTTAGTGCAAGATGACGTTTCCTGAGGAAATGACAGCAACAATATCTTTCAGGTTAAGAAAGAACATCATGTCATGCATGTTGCATGAACCAGATCTGATTGCATTTGCAATTGTTCTCATCCATTACTTTCCATCATGTATTGATGGTATTGTGAAAAGCTATGGTTACATTTATTATCTTCTGATTGTTATTGATCATTTTGATCAGAAAACCATTTCTTTTCATCCATTTTATTGTGGACTTTAATATCTTTGATTACTCAAAACTGATCTATTGTTAGATACAAATGTCTATACTTTTTTCCTAAAAGTTTTGCTTCATGCCACAATTTGTCTGTGACACTTTGCACGTACATGCCATGTCATGTGTTGGTCAAATATAGTGCATGGAGATATTTATTACCTCTTAATAGGCACTGATTGTTTGAATTAATCAAACTCTGAAATGGCCATATTATGGCTATTTTGACATAATGGACTTTCCCTCGTTTTATGCGGTTAATGAATTATGATCCATTTAAGGATCAAAATGTTTATCCTGTTATTGTTAAAGGTTCATTTGTTGTCACATTGAATTAACGTTGAATTAAGTTAAGAAAGATAAGACCTGTTTTAAGGCCAGTCGTTACTGTGTACTGTGTATACTACTGTGTCCTCAAATATTGTAACCCGTTTGTCTTTTATAAAGACAGTTGTCCCTTTACTCTCTTGGAGTACAGAGTGTCTTGTAGAAATCTACAAGTTGTTGTTGTGATGTATCATCACCTCTAGATGGAGCTTTCATACATTATGTGGCTCATTGTTGAATAAACAAACACTGCCAGCTGAAAAGTTTGTGTTGTCATTGGATTTTTTCTCAGTAAATTAATAGATTTTTCCATAGATATTCTACCTTTATATGGCACGGTACAGGATTCTTCTTTCTATCTTTAAAATAACATCCATCATAAGATTGAAACCAGCTTCTCCTTTAGAGGTCCTTGGAGGCTGGAGCCGATCCCAGCTGACATTGTGAGAGACAGGTGCACCCTGGGAAGGTGGCAGTCGGTCACAAGGCTGACACATGGAAGTAGTTAACTATTCATAACTTTGGTTAAGTGAGAGTCACCATTTAACGTAACCTGCAAATCTTTGAACTGTGGGAAGTCGGAGCTCCTGAAGAAAACATGCAAACTCACAGAAAAGCCTCATCAGGTTCAAACCCAGAATCCTCTTCCTGTCAGAGGACAATAGGAACTAAAGCTAAGAGAGCTCAATTTTGTCCTGTGGGTTTATTGTTATTTCTCATAATATTACATCACTTATTTGTATCAGATCAAATCATCAGAGAAAATGGAAAAATGTAGATTAAGAATACAATTCAGGGAGCGCAGGTGGCAGAGTGGTATAGCGCATGCCATGTACGCACGTACGCATATAAGCAGTCGACCCCGGTTCAAATCCTGGCTGGAGGTCCTTTGCTGCATGTCACACACCCCTCTCTCTCCTGTGTTTCCTCACTGTCCACTGCTAATCAAAGGCGTCTATGCCAGAAAAAATCTTTAAAAAAATAAAGAATACAATTCAGGCAAGAAATGGTTGGTATAAATATCAGGTTGGCAGGTATTAATGTAAAGGTTTAAAACCAATATCTTTCCACTTTTGAGAGGTTGGTCATTGTATCTCATGTGATGCATAATGAGGCACACTTCTATTGTTCCTTCAGTGAAAGCAGTGAAAGGACAGAGTGTGGGAAACCAGAGGAAACTCACTCACAGAGCCCTGTGGGATAATAGATCCAGACCTTTGTCCTGAAGGGACAGAGATTAAATGATACTCACGCTGTCAGAGATGCAAATATCTAATCTGATTAAAAATCATAGATTTGTGGTTTTTAAAAAGTTTTCCTACCATGCTAGAAATAACCTGGCAATTCAATAAAAAAATAATTTGGTTTGTTTCAGGATTACAATCTTGTTATATTTTGTGACAGAAAAACAAAAACTATAAGAACATTGTTCAGTATTGATATCACTCAGTTTAATGTTTGTGGGACGGATTATGACCACAGCCACATACTGTATTTACCTCAGTGTGTATATTGTTATATTACCAATAAAAGTATTTTTAAATAATTAAATAACATGTGATTTCAGCGCTGGTTTCCAACACAGACAAATTTGTGTGTATATTTTGAATGTAAATGTTGATGAATTGTTTAATATGATAAAAATAAAGACGGAGAAATCAAAATGGAATAATTTAATAGCCCCTAAGTGTTCAAAAAAGAACAATTATGAGGTAAATTAGGCACACTTAACTACATCAGCTTAATTTATTCCAATGGACAGAGTGGGAAAACTCTGAAGAAGAGAATTGAGCATGATTATCATCCTCAACCCCACCGGCAGCAGATTATTCTCCAAAGGGATTTGGCACACTTCAGGAAACAGCTGCCTCAACCTCCCAGCCTCATCTACAGAGCTCAAATCTTTATCCACTTGATGATTAAAAAAAAACAATTACAACTGGACGGTCAAAAGGACTGAAAGCTGACAATAATTTACTTTCTTCAATACATTTTTCTAAAATGTTCATCAGGATTTTAAACTTTACAGCCTGTCTGAGCCAGCCAATGGGGTTGTTTCCCTCCAGATGGTTGGTGACGACAGGCTCTGTTTCTACTACAACACACGTCCACGATCAGTCACAAAGGCTGCATTCAAACACCTTTTGTGCTTCACTGACCACAGCATTCAAGGAGTCAGTGTGGGAAACGGAGACCAACTTTCTACCCACACTGCCTACAAGACACCAGTCAGCGGACTGGGAAACATCTGGACTCCAAACTGATCCTTGTCATCAAGTTTATAAATATATCATTTTAATCATTATGAAAGTCTAAGAGGAAAGGTTTATATATTTTATTACATAAACATTGCACTTCAAATAATCAGCAAAAAATTGAGGATACACAAAATAAACTGCACTTAGGTGTTGGCACAAAGAAGCATTAAGACAAAATATCTATTTCCACTGATTCATTTACATGTACCTAAACTAAATAAACAGTACATTTTACCCAAGATTCAACTTCTTGTCAGTCCCCCACGTGTGTGATGGGATGATGAGCATGTGCTCAGTCAAAGTCATTGATCCCAGCATCAGGCAGCAGATCTGCTCTCTCTACAGGGTCATCACTTTCCCAGATTCACACAGAGCTCTGTGAGTCTCCCACCATCACCCCCCCAGTCCTCCACCTGTTCCCCTGAGATCTAACCATTGTCCCCCGGCCATTAACAGCATTAAGTGTGCTGCATCCCTTGTTGTCTCACCAAGCTCTCTGATTGGCTGAGACTGTGAGAAACTCCAACTAGACTGAGACCCACACATTCATATGGAGATGTGGGACTATAAATAGGAGGGCTGAACCCAGCAGAGACCAGACTCTCTCTACAGAGACCTCTACAGCACAGAGATCCAGACATGGCACCTACAATCACTGCAGCAATGACCAATTCTCAGGAGCATCTGACTCTGACCCACAAGGTAAATTCAAGATCCAAGAAAGTTAAATATTGTTGACAAGAAGTTGTCTTTGTTCATTTTTGATTGATACTCCAGAATGCATTTATTAATGACTTCCTTCTTCTTTCTGCAGCTCAGAAAGCCTCTGGTGGAGAAGTTACGCAGAGAGCGAATCAACAGCAGCATTGAGCAGCTCAAGTCTCTCCTGGGTCCAGAGTTCCTCAAACAGCAGCCAGAGTCCAAGCTGGAGAAAGCAGACATCCTGGAGATGACAGTTTGTGTCCTGAGACGACTGCAGCAGCAGAATGGAGCTGTGGACACAGCAGCCGTCAATCAGGGCTACACCAGGTGTGTCCAAGAGGTGACGCACTTCCTGTCCAAGGAGGAGGTGAAGACCCAGTCCCAGAGAAGACTGCTGAACCACTTCAACAAGCTGCAGTCTTCCTCTGATAACAACCTGAGAGAGGCTGACTTCTCTCTTCTGAGCCCCACAGCCCAGACCAGCATCACCAAAGACAAGAGTCCAGTCAACAGCGTCCCCTGGAGGCCATGGTAGACACCTACAGACTGGACTTCCTACCAGACAAACTGAGATGACCATATTGGTCAAAGATACTGGAAGTGAATTCTTCTGAATTCTGAAATATCATCAACTTGTTCTTCTCTTTGTACAGAAGGTTGTATTTTGTGTTTGACTTCTTAGTGCAAGATGACGTTTCCTGAGGAAATGACAGCAACAATATCTTTCAGGTTAAGAAAGAACATCATGTCATGCATGTTGCATGAACCAGATCTGATTGCATTTGCAATTATATTTATCCATTACTTTCCATCATGTATTGATGGTATTGTGAAAAGCTATGGTTACATTTATTATCTTCTGATTGTTATTGATCATTTTGATCAGAACCCTTTTCTTTTCATCCACACTTTTTTATTGTGGACTTTAATATCTTTGATTACTCAAAACTGATCTATTGTTAGATACAAATGTCTATACTTTTTTCCTAAAAGTTTTGCTTCATGCCACAATTTGTCTGTGACACTTTGCACGTACATGCCATGTCATGTGTTGGTCAAATATAGTGCATGGAGATATTTATTACCTCTTAATAGGCACTGATTGTTTGAATTAATCAAACTCTGAAATGTCCATGTTATGGCTATTTTGACATAATGGACTTTCCCTCGTTTTATGCGGTTAATGAATTATGATCCGTTTAAGGATCAGAATGTTTATCCTTTTATTGTTAAAGGTTAATTTGTTGTCACATTGAATTAACGTTGAATTAAGTTAAGAAAGATAAGACCTGTTTTAAGGCCAGTCGTTAGTGTGTACTGTGTATACTACTGTGTCCTCAAATATTGTAACCCGTTTGTCTTTTATAAAGACAGTTGTCCCTTTACTCTCTTGGAGTACAGAGTGTCTTGTAGAAATCTACAAGTTGTTGTTGTGATGTATCATCACCTCTAGATGGAGCTTTCATACATTATGTGGCTCATTGTTGAATAAACAAACACTGCCAGCTGAAAAGTTTGTGTTGTCATTGGATTTTTTCTCAGTAAATTAATAGATTTTTCCATAGATATTCTACCTTTATATGGCACGGTACAGGATTCTTCTTTCTATCTTTAAAATAACATCCATCATAAGATTGAAACCAGCTTCTCCTTTAGAGGGCCTTGGAGGCTGGAGCCGATCCCAGCTGACATTGTGAGAGACAGGTGCACCCTGGGAAGGTAGCAGTCGGTCACAAGGCTGACACATGGAAGTAGTTAACTATTCATAACTTTGGTTAAGTGAGAGTCACCATTTAACATAACCTGCAAATCTTTGAACTGTGGGAAGTCGGAGCTCCTGAAGAAAACATGCAAACTCACAGAAAAGCCTCATCAGGTTCAAACCCAGAATCCTCTTCCTGTCAGATGACAATAGGAACTAAAGCTAAGAGAGCTCAATTTTGTCCTGTGGGTTTATTGTAATTTCTCATAATATTACATCACTTATTTGTATCAGATCAAATCATCAGAGAAAATGGAAAAATGTAGATTAAGAATACAATTCAGGGAGCGCAGGTGGCAGAGTGGTATAGCGCATGCCATGTACGCACGTACGCATATAAGCAGTCGACCCCGGTTCAAATCCTGGCTGGAGGTCCTTTGCTGCATGTCACACACCCCTCTCTCTCCTGTGTTTCCTCACTGTCCACTGCTAATCAAAGGCGTCTATGCCAGAAAAAATCTTTAAAAAAATAAAGAATACAATTCAGGCAAGAAATGGTTGGAATAAATATCAGGTTGGCAGGTATTAATGTAAAGGTTTAAAACCAATATCTTTCCACTTTTGAGAGGTTGGTCATTGTATCTCATGTGATGCATAATGAGGCACACTTCTATTGTTCCTTCAGTGAAAGCAGTGAAAGGACAGAGTGTGGGAAACCAGAGGAAACTCACTCACAGAGCCCTGTGGGATAATAGATCCAGACCTTTGTCCTGAAGGGACAGAGATTAAATGATACTCACGCTGTCAGAGATGCAAATATCTAATCTGATTAAAAATCATAGATTTGTGGTTTTTAAAAAGTTTTCCTACCATGCTAGAAATAACCTGGCAATTCAATAAAAAAATAATTTGGTTTGTTTCAGGATTACAATCTTGTTATATTTTGTGACAGAAAAACAAAAACTATAAGAACATTGTTCAGTATTGATATCACTCAGTTTAATGTTTGTGGGACGGATTATGACCACAGCCACATACTGTATTTACCTCAGTGTGTATATTGTTATATTACCAATAAAAGTATTTTTAAATAATTAAATAACATGTGATTTCAGCGCTGGTTTCCAACACAGACAAATTTGTGTGTATATTTTGAATGTAAATGTTGATGAATTGTTTAATATGATAAAAATAAAGACGGAGAAATCAAAATGGAATAATTTAATAGCCCCTAAGTGTTCAAAAAAGAACAATTATGAGGTAAATTAGGCACACTTAACTACATCAGCTTAATTTATTCCAATGGACAGAGTGGGAAAACTCTGAAGAAGAGAATTGAGCATGATTATCATCCTCAACCCCACCGGCAGCAGATTATTCTCCAAAGGGATTTGGCACACTTCAGGAAACAGCTGCCTCAACCTCCCAGCCTCATCTACAGAGCTCACATCTTTATCCACTTGATGATTAAAAAAAAACAATTACAACTGGACGGTCAAAAGGACTGAAAGCTGACAATAATTTACTTTCTTCAATACATTTTTCTAAAATGTTCATCAGGATTTTAAACTTTACAGCCTGTCTGAGCCAGCCAATGGGGTTGTTTCCCTCCAGATGGTTGGTGACGACAGGCTCTGTTTCTACTACAACACACGTCCACGATCAGTCACAAAGGCTGCATTCAAACACCTTTTGTGCTTCACTGACCACAGCATTCAAGGAGTCAGTGTGGGAAACGGAGACCAACTTTCTACCCACACTGCCTACAAGACACCAGTCAGCGGACTGGGAAACATCTGGACTCCAAACTGATCCTTGTCATCAAGTTTATAAATATATCATTTTAATCATTATGAAAGTCTAAGAGGAAAGGTTTATATATTTTATTACATAAACATTGCACTTCAAATAATCAGCAAAAAATTGAGGATACACAAAATAAACTGCACTTAGGTGTTGGCACAAAGAAGCATTAAGACAAAATATCTTTTTCCACTGATTCATTTACATGTACCTAAACTAAATAAACAGTACATTTTACCCAAGATTCAACTTCTTGTCAGTCCCCCACGTGTGTGATGGGATGATGAGCGTGTGCTCAGTCAAAGTCATTGATCCCAGCATCAGGCAGCAGATCTGCTCTCTCTACAGGATCACCACTTTCCCAGATTCAAACAGAGCTCTGTGAGTCTCCCACCATCACCCCCCCAGTCCTCCACCTGTTCCCTTGAGATCTAACCATTGTCCCCCGGCCATTAACAGCATTAAGTGTGCTGCATCCCTTGTTGTCTCACCAAGCTCTCTGATTGGCTGAGACTGTGAGAAACTCCAACTAGACTGAGACCCACACATTCATATGGAGATGTGGGACTATAAATAGGAGGGCTGAACCCAGCAGAGACCAGACTCTCTCTACAGAGACCTCTACAGCACAGAGATCCAGACATGGCACCTACAATCACTGCAGCAATGACCAATTCTCAGGAGCATCGGACTCTGACCCACAAGGTAAATTCAAGATCCAAGAAAGTGAAAATATTGTTGACAAGAAGTTGTCTTTGTTCATTTTTGATTGATACTCCAGAATGCATTTATTAATGACTTCCTTCTTCTTTCTGCAGCTCAGAAAGCCTCTGGTGGAGAAGTTACGCAGAGAGCGAATCAACAGCAGCATTGAGCAGCTCAAGTCTCTCCTGGGTCCAGAGTTCCTCAAACAGCAGCCAGAGTCCAAGCTGGAGAAAGCAGACATCCTGGAGATGACAGTTTGTGTCCTGAGACGACTGCAGCAGCAGAATGGAGCTGTGGACACAGCAGCCGTCAATCAGGGCTACACCAGGTGTGTCCAAGAGGTGACGCACTTCCTGTCCAAGGAGGAGGTGAAGACCCAGTCCCAGAGAAGACTGCTGAACCACTTCAACAAGCTGCAGTCTTCCTCTGATAACAACCTGAGAGAGGCTGACTTCTCTCTTCTGAGCCCCACAGCCCAGACCAGCATCACCAAAGACAAGAGTCCAGTCAACAGCGTCCCCTGGAGGCCATGGTAGACACCTACAGACTGGACTTCCTACCAGACAAACTGAGATGACCATATTGGTCAAAGATACTGGAAGTGAATTCTTCTGAATTCTGAAATATCATCAACTTGTTCTTCTGTTTGTACAGAAGGTTGTATTTTGTGTTTGACTTCTTAGTGCAAGATGACGTTTCCTGAGGAAATGACAGCAACAATATCTTTCAGGTTAAGAAAGAACATCATGTCATGCATGTTGCATGAACCAGATCTGATTGCATTTGCAATTATATTTATCCATTACTTTCCATCATGTATTGATGGTATTGTCAAAAGCTATGGTTACATTTATTATCTTCTGATTGTTATTGATCATTTTGATCAGAAACCTTTTCTTTTCATCCACACTTTTTTATTGTGGACTTTAATATCTTTGATTACTCAAAACTGATCTATTGTTAGATACAAATGTCTATACTTTTTTCCTAAAAGTTTTGCTTCATGCCACAATTTGTCTGTGACACTTTGCACGTACATGCCATGTCATGTGTTGGTCAAATATAGTGCATGGAGATATTTATTACCTCTTAATAGGCACTGATTGTTTGAATTAATCAAACTCTGAAATGTCCATGTTATGGCTATTTTGACATAATGGACTTTCCCTCGTTTTATGCGGTTAATGAATTATGATCCGTTTAAGGATCATAATGTTTATCCTTTTATTGGTAAAGGTTCATTTGTTGTCACATTGAATTAACGTTGAATTAAGTTAAGAAAGATAAGACCTGTTTTAAGGCCAGTCGTTACTGTGTACTGTGTATACTACTGTGTCCTCAAATATTGTAACCCGTTTGTACTCCAAGAGAGTAAAGGGACAACTGTCTTGACAGTTGTCCCTTTACTCTCTTGGAGTACAGAGTGTCTTGTAGAAATCTACAAGTTGTTGTTGTGATGTATCATCACCTCTAGATGGAGCTTTCATACATTATGTGGCTCATTGTTGAATAAACAAACACTGCCAGCTGAAAAGTTTGTGTTGTCATTGGATTTTTTCTCAGTAAATTAATAGATTTTTCCATAGATATTCTACCTTTATATGGCACGGTACAGGATTCTTCTTTCTATCTTTAAAATAACATCCATCATAAGATTGAAACCAGCTTCTCCTTTAGAGGGCCTTGGAGGCTGGAGCCGATCCCAGCTGACATTGTGAGAGACAGGTGCACCCTGGGAAGGTAGCAGTCGGTCACAAGGCTGACACATGGAAGTAGTTAACTATTCATAACTTTGGTTATGTGAGAGTCACCATTTAACGTAACCTGCAAATCTTTGAACTGTGGGAAGTCGGAGCTCCTGAAGAAAACATGCAAACTCACAGAAAAGCCTCATCAGGTTCAAACCCAGAATCCTCTTCCTGTCAGATGACAATAGGAACTAAAGCTAAGAGAGCTCAATTTTGTCCTGTGGGTTTATTGTTATTTCTCATAATATTACATCACTTATTTGTATCAGATCAAATTATCAGAGAAAATGGAAAAATGTAGATTAAGAATAAAATTCAGGTATCAAATGGTTGGTATAATTATCAGGTTGGCAGGAATTTATGTAAACGTTTAAAACCAATATCTTTCCACTTTTGAGAGGTTGGTCATTGTAGCTCATGTGATGCATAATGAGGCACACTTCTATTGTTCCTTCAGTGAAAGCAGTGAAAGGACAGAGTGTGGGAAACCAGAGGAAACTCACTCACAGAGCCCTGTGGGATAATAGATCCAGACCTTTGCCCTGAAGGGACAGAGATTAAATGATACTCACGCTGTCAGAGATGCAAATATCTAATCTGATTAAAAATCCTAGATTTGTGTTTGTTTTTAAGTTTTCCTACCATGCTAGAAATAACCTGGCATGTACATTTTACAGAATCGAATTCTGTCAGGTAGTTAAATTGGAAAAGGTAGATTGTTGTTGGAAATTTTAAATACACAATCCTTTGGTTCATTTCTGGATCACAATCTTGTGATATTTTGTGACTGAAAACAAGAAACTATAAAAACATTATTCAGTATTGATACCACACAGATCAGTGTTTGTCTGACAGATTATGACCACAGACAAGTATCACATACTGTATTTACCTCAGTGTACATTGTTATATTAACGACATGTTTCTTTTTTAATGTTTTAATTAAATGTGATTTCAGCACTAGTTTGCATCACATTCAAATGTGTCCTTTTATAATGACTATCAATGTTCATGACTTGCTCAATATTTACAAAATATGAGGAAGATATATAAGACTGAACAATTTAATGGCCTGTGTGTTTTAAATAAATAATCATTCAAAGTTAAATTAGGCACACTTAACTACATCAGCTTAATTTATTCCAATGGACAGAGTGGGAAAACTCTGAAGAAGAGAATTGAGCATGATTATCATCCTCAACCCCACCGGCAGCAGATTATTCTCCAAAGGGATTTGGCACACTTCAGGAAACAGCTGCCTCAACCTCCCAGCCTCATCTACAGAGCTCACATCTTTATCCACTTGATGATTTCAAAAAGCCACAATTAATACTGGACGGTCAAAAGGACTGAAAGCTGACAATAATTTACTTTCTTCGATACATTTTTCTAACATTTTCATCAGTATTTTAGACTTTACAGCCTGTCTGAGCCAGCCAATGGGGTTGTTTCCCTCCAGATGGTTGGTGACGACAGGCTCTGTTTCTACTACAACACACGTCCAGGATCAGTCACAAAGGCTGCATTCAAACACCTTTTGTGCTTCATTGACCACAGCATTCAAGGAGTCAGTGTGGGAAACTGAGACCAACTTTCTACCCACACTGCCTACAAGACACCAGTCAGCGGACTGGGAAACATCTGGACTCCAAACTGATCCTTGTCATCAAGTTTATAAATATATCATTTTAATCATTCTGAAAGTCTATAAGGTATATATTGTATTCCATAAACATTGTTGTAGAAATAAACAGGAAAAAGTATTGAGGATACAAAAACTAAACTGTACTTGGGTGTTGGCACAAAAAAGCATTAAGACCAAATATCTATTTCCACTAATTAATTTACATGTACTTAAACTAAATAAACACAGTACTTTTTACCCAAGATTCAACTTCTTGTCAGTCTCCCACGTGTGTGATGGGATGATGAGCGTGTGCTCAGTCAAAGTCATTGATCCCAGCATCAAGCAGCAGATCTGCTCTCTCTACAGGGTCACCACTTTCCCAGCATTCAAACAGAGCTCTGTGAGTCTCCCACCATCACCCCCCCAGTCCTCCACCTGTTCCCCTGAGATCTAACCATTGTCCCCCGGCCATTAACAGCATTAAGTGTGCTGCATCCCTTGTTGTCTCACCAAGCTCTCTGATTGGCTGAGACTGTGAGAAACTCCAACTAGACCAAGACCCACACATTCATATGGAGATGTGGGACTATAAATAGGAGGGCTAAACCCAGCAGAGACCAGATTCTCTCTACAGAGACCTCTACAGCACAGAGATCCAGGCATGGCACCTACAATCACTGCAGCAATGACCAATTCTCAGGAGCATCTGACTCTGACCCACAAGGTAAATTCAAGATCCAAGAAAGTTAAATATTGTTGATAAGAAGTTGTCTTTGTTCATGCTAACAACGATACTCCAGAATGTGTTTATTAATGACTTCCTTCTTCTTTCTGCAGCTCAGAAAGCCTCTGGTGGAGAAGTTACGCAGAGAGCGAATCAACAGCAGCATTGAGCAGCTCAAGTCTCTCCTGGGTCCAGAGTTCCTCAAACAGCAGCCAGAGTCCAAGCTGGAGAAAGCAGACATCCTGGAGATGACAGTTTGTGTCCTGAGACGACTGCAGACGCAGAATGGACAGCAGAGAAGACTGCTGAACCACTTCAACAAGCTGCAGTCTTCCTCTGATAACAACCTGAGAGAGGCTGACTTCTCTCTTCTGGGCTCCACAGTCCAGACCAGCATCACCAAAGACAAGAGTCCAGACAACAGTGCCCCCTGGAGGCCATGGTAGACACCTACAGACTGGACTTCCTACCAGACAAACTGAGATGACCATATTGGTCAAAGATACTGGAAGTGAATTCTTCTGAATTCTGAAATATCATCAACTTGTTCTTCTGTTTGTACAGAAGGTTGTATTTTGTGTTTGACTTCTTAGTGCAAGATGACGTTTCCTGAGGAAATGACAGCAACAATATCTTTCACGTTAAGAAAGAACATCTTGTCATGCATGTTGCATGAACCAGATCTGATTGTTTTAGCAATTATTCTTATCCATTACTTTACATCATGTATTGGTGGTATTGTGAAAAGCTATGATCATTTTGATCAGAAACGTTTTCATCCACATCTAGTAATTGTGGATTTTAATCTCTTAGATTAGTCAAAACTGATCTGTTGTTAGATCCAAATTTCTATACTTTTTCCAGAAAAGTTTTGCTTCATGACACAATTTGTGTGTACCGTGTTGTACGTACATGCCATGTCATGTGTTGATGAAATATATAATGCATGGAGATATTAATTACCTCTTCATAAGTATTGATGGTTTTGAAGTAATCAAACTCTTAAATGTGCATTTCATGGCTATTTTGTCATAATGGACTTTCCCTTGTTTTATGGGGTGAATGAATAATGATCTGTTTTAAGATAAACATATTGAAATAAGGCTATAGCTATTCAGAAAGATGAGACCTGTTTTAAGGCCTGTTGTAAACTGGCCTTAAAATAGTGTCTACTGTGTACTGTGTATACTAATGTGTCCTCAAATATTGTCACCCGTTTGTCTTTTATAAAGACAGTTGTCCCTTTACTCTCTTGGAGTACAGTGTGTCTTGTAGAAATCTACAAGTTGTTGTTGTGATGTATCATCACCTCTAGATGGAGCTTTCATACATTATGTGGCTCATTGAACCTTGTTGAATAAACAAACACTGCCAGCTGAAAAGTCTGTGTTCTCATGTCATTGTTTTTTCATTTATTTTAGAGAGGTTTTCCATCATCATTTATACCTTGCATTGGAAAATCGATATACAATTCAGTATACAAGGTAATAGGTAATCCATGAAATAGCTGACTATTGTAAAAAATTAGAAAAGCAATGTTACATCAACCTTATTATATGGAGTAAGACAAGTAAGTGTGGGAGTCTTTGGGTGTCTCTTGATTTGTTTCTATTCAGATTCTTGAGGTCACGATGCAATTCAGAATCAATTGTTGATTCAGAAATGATTCACAATTGAAAATGGATTTTTTTAATGAGTACATGCTTGTTGATCTAGTCCAGTCCTCTGTGAGCTAATAAAGGCGGTGTGGCAACTTATGGCATGAAAGCATAACATCATATCACCTTTTTTTTTTCATTCACTCATGCTTAACTTGCAACAAAAAGTATAAAAAATATATAGATTGCATTGCTTTCTTTCTTAAATCCATCTTTGCAAAGTTATGAATGGATTAAGAACCATAGACAATAAGAATCTCCATTTTTACTCGAACAGTCTTTTTGCCCACCCCTGCAGACAAGTCAAACAAAATTAAATTATAAAATTTCAAAGACTATTTTCCTACTTTATTTTTGTCATACTTGTCCATTTCAGGCATTTTGATGTTAAAACTTTGAAGACAGCGATATACTTTTTTAAAGAGGTCAAACCTTTTATCTAACATGATGCATCATGAGGCACACTTCTATTGTTCCTGCAATGAAAGCAGTGAAAGCACAGAGTGTGGGAAACCAGAGGAAACCCACTCTCAGAGCCCAGTGGGACAATAGATCCAGACCTTTGCCCTGAAGGGACAGAGACTAAAAGGGACTCTGGTTCTCAAACCTGGAGTTGGTTTAAGTATTTAGTTTTAACTGTTGCTCTGATATGAATTGCTATAAACACACTTTAAGAATATTTACAATAAGAGACGATATTTCTAGCATGTTTGAAAAGGTTTCTGTCAGTTCTACGTAATTTGGTTAATTGGTGTGAATGTTAGGAGCATTCACAACATATGATTTTCCCTTCATTATTCGTCTGCGTCTTTTCATGCAACTTATCTAGAGTTTCATATTTTTTCAGAATCTTATTTTTAGGTCTGATATCATTTTTCTTAATTCCATCTTTCTTACTAAGAACTACATTTCTTCTAACTTCAAATTGGTCCCAACATGTGGGGCTTTCTTTCATTAATTTCACTTTGCCATATCTTCCAGTTATTTGAGGGGAAATCCCAGTTTAACTTTTCCAACAGTCACCCAGCAGTTTCCTATAACTAAATGTTATTTATCACCTATTGACTTTGGCGGGAATATTTCTTGAGGGGGCCCAGCTTCTTCCCTTGGCGCCACACTCTGCTTGTGTAGGATCCTCAAAAGGTCCTTTTGTAGTCGAGCACATTCCTATATTCTGCTAATAGATGGAGTGTGGGAAAGCTCTGGAGGAGGCAGTTGAGTGTGAATGACATCCGTCCCACCAGCAGTCGAGTCATTCTCCAAAGGGATTTGGCACACTTCAGGAAACAGCTGCCCCCCAGGAAGCCTCCCACATTCATGTGTGGAACTGGAGTTTTGATCCACTTAATTGTCACTAATGATTATTACTAGAGGTTCAAAATGGATGATAATGATTGTAAACTGAAAATTATGATGAGATAAAAAAAATGCTGATACTTTATAATAGATTGTTCACCAATATTTCAAATATTAGGAAGGGTCAGAAACAGCCAATGGTGTCGTTTCCCTCCAGATGGCTGGTGATGTCAGGCTCTGTTTCTATAGTAACACACAGCCAGCATCTGTCACAGAAGTGCCTTTGTGGCTCATTGACCACCATACGGAGTCAGTGTGGGAAACTGAGCTCAACTTGTTCCTCACGTTGACTACAAGGCACGTGTCAAAGGACTCTGCTGCATCTGGACGGCAGCATGATTGTTGTCCTGAGTCGGTTTCAAATTCCATTAATGGTTATCAAACTGGTTTCTCACATATTATGAGATTATTTTACTAAATGGCCAAGTTTTCTAAAGTTACATTAAAATAATTTTCAACTTTAAATATAAGAAAAATAATTGTCTCACTAAAATTAATGAAGACAGTGATTTCAATTGCTACATTCAATGTTTTAAGACAATACAATCACAAAAGACAATAACTCTTAGTTTTAATATTTCCTTTTAACATGAGTGTAATTTCTAGGTTACACCATTAATGCTTCTTCCTCACGTGTGTGATGGGATGATGAGCGTGTGCTCAGTCAAAGTCATTGATCCCAGCATCAGGCAGCAGATCTGCTCTCTCTACAGGGTCACCACTTTCCCAGATTCAAACAGAGCTCTGTGAGTCTCCCACCATCACCCCCACAGTCCTCCACCTGTTCCCCTGAGATCTAACCATTGTCCCCCGGCCATTAACAGCATTCAGCGTGCTGCATCCCTTTTTGTCTCACCAAGCTCTCTGATTGGCTGAGACTGTGAGAAACTCCAACTAAACCAAGACCCACACATTCATATGAAGATGTGGGACTATAAATAGGAGGGCTGAACCCAGCAGAGACCAGATTCTCTCTACAGAGACCTCTACAGCACAGAGATCCAGACATGGCACCTACAATCACTGCAGCAATGACCAATTCTCAGGAGCATCTGACTCTGACCCACAAGGTAAATTCAAGATCCAAGAAAGTTAAATATTGTTGACAAGAAGTTGTCTTTGTTCATGCTAACACGATACTCCAGAATGTGTTTATTAATGACTTCCTTCTTCTTTCTGCAGCTCAGAAAGCCTCTGGTGGAGAAGTTACGCAGAGAGCGAATCAACAGCAGCATTGAGCAGCTCAAGTCTCTCCTGGGTCCAGAGTTCCTCAAACAGCAGCCAGAGTCCAAGCTGGAGAAAGCAGACATCCTGGAGATGACAGTTTGTGTCCTGAGACGACTGCAGCAGCAGAATGGAGCTGTGGACACAGCAGCCGTCAATCAGGGCTACACCAGGTGTGTCCAAGAGGTGACGCACTTCCTGTCCAAGGAGGAGGTGAAGACCCAGTCCCAGAGAAGACTGCTGAACCACTTCAACAAGCTGCAGTCTTCCTCTGATAACAACCTGAGAGAGGCTGACTTCTCTCTTCTGAGCTCCACAGTCCAGACCAGCATCACCAAAGACAAGAGTCCAGTCAACAGCGCCCCCTGGAGGCCGTGGTAGACACCTACAGACTGGACTTCCTACCAGACAAACTGAGATGACCATATTGGTCAAGGATACTGGAAGTGAATTCTTCTGAATTCTGAAATATCATCAACTTGTTCTTCTGTTTGTACAGAAGGTTGTATTTTGTGTTTGACTTCTTAGTGCAAGATGACGTTTCCTGAGGAAATGACAGCAACAATATCTTTCAGGTTAAGAAAGAACATCATGTCATGCATGTTGCATGAACCAGATCTGATTGTTTTTGCAATTGTTCTCATCCATTACTTTACATCATGTATTGATGGTATAATGCTATGGTAACATTTGTTATCTTCTAATTCTTGATCATTTTGATCAGAAACATTAACGGTTCTCTTTCAGATAATGTGTAATAATGGAGTTTAATATCTCTGATTACTGACAACTGATCTTTTGTTAGATCTTAATGTTAATATTTGTTTGCCTCAAACTTTTGCTTTATTTCACAATTTTACTGTGATACTTCATATGTCTCATGTCATGTGTTGGTACAATATAGTGCATGGAGATATTTATTACCTCTTGATAGGTAAAAAGGATTTGGAAATTATGCAGACTGTAAACTATCTTTTCATGGCCTTGACCTCGCTTTATGATTGTTGAAAGATGATCTGTTTTAAGATCTACAAGTTCATCCTTTAATTGTCAAACGTTTGTTGATTGTCTCAATGAATTCATGTTGAATTCAGTCGTTTCTTAGAAAGATGAGACCTGTTTTAAGGCCAGTTGTTACTTTTTTTCTTTGTGTTCATTAATTGCAAATGTTTAAATTCATTTGGGAATGAATATCAACAGCCATTGAGTACTGTGTCCTCAAATATTGTAATCCGTTTGTCTTTTATAAAGACAGTTGTCCCTTTACTCTCTTGGAGTACAGTGTGTCTTGTAGAAATCTACAAGTTGTTGTTGTGATGTATCATCACCTCTAGATGGAGCTTTCATACATTATGTGGCTCATTGAACCTTGTTGAATAAACAAACACTGCCAGCTGAAAAGTTTGTGTTCTCATGACTTTCCTTTTCAGTTCATCTTATTTTTTTAGAGATTTCCATCATTGTTTCTACCTTTCATTGGCAACTCAATATACAATTCAGTTTACAAGGTTATTGTAAATCCATAAAATAGCTGACTAGTATGAAACAAAGAAAATGAATGTGGTTGCATTAAAACATTTGATGAAGTGAGATTATCAATGTTACATTACTCTAATTATATGTAATACATCTGTGAAACCCTGACAGATTCTAGCAGCAGACACTGAAAACTTCACAACTGAATAAACTGATGTGGTGGAGACTCACTAGACGGTCTGTTTCACTCCAAACTGCAGTTGACGACAAATAATAATTTAACATGTTTGTTAATCCGGGTATTGTTGTAGCTGGGTGGCTTATAAGGCTCAGTGATGAGAGGTTAACGACCCGTTGCTGCAGTAGTATCGGGTGCACTTGTATCGGAGCATTAGGAGTATGAGTTCATGAGTAGCCGGTATCAGTGCATCCCTACATTTTGGTTATATTGTGCATTTGAAACATTTTATTTTGGGCTTTCCTGTGATGGCGGGGGGTTCCATAGGAATGATGCACCGCCATTCCTATAACATTGTAGGGGAAACATTGGTATCTTATGTGATGAATAATGAGGCACACTTCTATTGTGTCTTCAGTGAAAGCAGTGAAAGGACAGAGTGTGGGAAACCAGAGGAAACTCACTCACAGAGCCCTGTGGGATAATAGATCCAGACCTTTGTCCTGAAGGGACAGAGATTAAATGATACTCACGCTGTCAGAGATGCAAATATTTAATCTGATTAACATCATAGATTTGTGTTTTTTGAAATAATTTCCTACCATGATAGAAACAACCTGGCAAGTACGCTCTACAAAATAACTTTCTGTCAATAAAGTAAAAAGTAAAACTAGATTGTTATTGCAAATGTTAAATAAAAATGATTTGGTTCGTTTCAGCATTATAGTCTTATGCTATTTTGTGACTGCAAGCCGAAAAATATGACAACATTGTTCAGATACACACAGATCAATATTTGTCTGACAAATTATAACCACAGCCAAGTATCACATGTTTACCTCAGTGTATATTGTTATATTAACAATATCGTTTTTTTTTAATAATTAAATGACGTATGATTTCAGCACTAGTTTCCAACAAAGCCAAATTTGTCTTTAAATATCTTTAAATCTAAATGTTGATGAGTTGTTTAATATGAATATGATAAAACAAAGACAGAAAAATAAAAAGGGGATAATTTAATGGCCCCTACATGTTAAAAATCAGCTTAATTTATTTTGATAAAAGAGAATTGAGCATGATTATCATCCTCAACCCCACCGGCAGCAGATTATTCTCCAAAGGGATTTGGCACACTTCAGGAAACAGCTGCCTCAACCTCCCAGCCTCATCTACAGAGCTCACATCTTTATCCACTTGATGATTTAAAAAAAACAATTACGACTGGACGGTCAAAAGGACTGAAAGTTGACAATTATTTGCTAAATAACTTTAGTCAAACATTTTTCTAACATGTTCATCAGGATTTTAAACTTTACAGCCTGTCTGAGCCAGCCAATGGGGTTGTTTCCCTCCAGATGGTTGGTGACGACAGGCTCTGTTTCTACTACAACACACGTCCAGGATCAGTCACAAAGGCTGCATTCAAACACCTTTTGTGCTTCACTGACCACAGCATTCAAGGAGTCAGTGTGGGAAACTGAGACCAACTTTCTACCCACACTGCCTACAAGACACCAGTCAGCGGACTGGGAAACATCTGGACTCCAAACTGATCCTTGTCATCAAGTTTATAAATATGTTATTTTAATCATGATGAAAGTTTAAGAGGAAAGGTATATATTTTATTACATAAACATTGCACTTCAAATAATCAGCAAAAAATTGAGGATACAGGACTTGACTGGCACTTAAGGTGTTGGCACATTTAGAACCAATATCTATTTACACTGACAAACTTACATGTACTTACACTGAATAAACAACAGTACATTTTACCCAAGATGCAACTTCTTGTCAGTCTCCCACGTGTGTGATGGGATGATGAGCGTGTGCTCAGTCAAAGTCATTGATCCCAGCATCAAGCAGCAGATCTGCTCTCTCTACAGGGTCACCACTTTCCCAGATTCAAACAGAGCTCTGTGAGTCTCCCACCATCACCCCCCCAGTCCTCCACCTGTTCCCCTGAGATCTAACCATTGTCATCACATCAATAAACCATGAGGCGTGTGGCATCGTTTAACATCTAACCAAGCTATTGATTGGCTGAGACTGTGAGAAACTCCAACTAGACCAAGACCCACACATTCATATGGAGATGTGGGACTATAAATAGGAGGGCTGAACCCAGCAGAGACCAGATTCTCTCTACAGAGACCTCTACAGCACAGAGATCCAGACATGGCACCTACAATCACTGCAGCAATGACCAATTCTCAGGAGCATCTGACTCTGACCCACAAGGTAAATTCAAGATCCAAGAAAGTTAAATATTGTTGATAAGAAGTTGTCTTTGTTCATGCTAACACGATACTCCAGAATGTGTTTATTAATGACTTCCTTCTTCTTTCTGCAGCTCAGAAAGCCTCTGGTGGAGAAGTTACGCAGAGAGCGAATCAACAGCAGCATTGAGCAGCTCAAGTCTCTCCTGGGTCCAGAGTTCCTCAAACAGCAGCCAGAGTCCAAGCTGGAGAAAGCAGACATCCTGGAGATGACAGTTTGTGTCCTGAGACGACTGCAGCAGCAGAATGGAGCTGTGGACACAGCAGCCGTCAATCAGGGCTACCAGGTGTGTCCAAGAGGTGACGCACTTCCTGTCAAGGAGGAGGTGAAGACCCAGTCCCAGAGAAGACTGCTGAACCACTTCAACAAGCTGCAGTCTTCCTCTGATAACAACCTGAGAGAGGCTGACTTCTCTCTTCTGGGCTCCACAGTCCAGACCAGTATCACCAAAGACAAGAGTCCAGACAACAGTGCCCCCTGGAGGCCATGGTAGACACCTACAGACTGGACTTCCTACCAGACAAACTGAGATGACCATATTGGTCAAAGATACTGGAAGTGAATTCTTCTGAATTCTGAAATATCATCAACTTGTTCTTCTGTTTGTACAGAAGGTTGTATTTTGTGTTTGACTTCTTAGTGCAAGATGACGTTTCCTGAGGAAATGACAGCAACAATATCTTTCAAGGTTAAGAAAGAACATCATGTCATGCATGTTGCATGAACCAGATCTGATTGTTTTAGCAATCATTTTATAATTCACTTCATGTATTACCCGTATGTGATGGTGACTGTTTCATTATGTTATTGATCACGGTGATCAAACATTTTAATGTCCCTTTATTGGACTTTAATCTCTCTGGTTATTCAAAACTGATCTGTTGTTAGATCGAAATATTTCTCTTTTTTTCTGAAAGGGTTTGCGGTATGTCACAATTTTTCTGTGATACTTTATATTTCACTGTACATCATGTGTTTGTACAATATCACTATATTGTATATGGAGATATGCATCTCTTTTTAATAGGTATGGATGGTTTTGAATTTATCAAAACTCTTAAGCATCCTTTTTATGGTTATTTTATCATAATGGACATTCCCTTGTATGCGGCCATTGAAAACGATCTGTTATAGGATCAAAACGTTTATCCATTGAATGTTAAAGGTTTGTTTATTGTCAGATTTAATTTACGTTAAATTAAGCTTTTAAGAAAGATGAGAAATCAATTTTGCTCTTTTATAAAGACAGTTGTCCCTTTACTCTCTTGGAGTAGAAATCTACAAGTCGTTGTTGTGATGTATCATCACCTCTAGATGAAGCTTTCATACATTATGTGGCTCATTGTACCTTGTTGAATAAACAAACACTACCAGCTGAAAAGTTTGTGTTCTCATGGCGTTCTTTTTCATTTCATCTGAAATTTTTTAGAGGTTTCCATCATTGTTTCTACCTTTCATTGGCAAATCAATATACACTTCAGTATACAAGGTAATTGTTAATAAATTAAATAGCTGACAAGTGTAAAACTAGGAATATGAACATGGTTTAATTAAAAAGATTTATTAAGTGGGATTATCAATGTTACATCACTCTAATTATATGGAGTAAGAAAAGTCATCACACCAAATAAAATGTAAAATTTCAAATATTATTTTCCTACGTTATTTTTGTCATAATTGTCCATTTCAGGCATTTTGATGTTAAAAATTTGAAGACAGCGATATACTTTTTTAAAGAGGTCAAACCTTTTATCTAACATGATGCATCATGAGGCACACTTCTATTGTTCCTGCAATGAAAGCAGTGAAAGCACAGGAGTGTGGGAAACCAGAGGAAACTCACTCTCAGAGCCCAGTGGGACAATAGATCCAGACCTTTGCCCTGAAGGGACAGAGACTCAAAGGGACTCTGGTTCTCAAACCTGGAGTTGGTTTAAGTATTTAGTTTTAACTGTTGCTCTGATATGAATTGCTATAAACACACTTTAAGAATATTTACAATAAGAGACGATATTTCTAGCATGTTTGAAAAGGTTTCTGTCAGTTCTACGTAATTTGGTTAATTGGTGTGAATGTTAGGAGCATTCACAACATATGATTTTCCCTTCATTATTCGTCTGCGTCTTTTCATGCAACTTAGCTAGAGTTTCATATTTTTTCAGAATCTTATTTTCAGGTCTGATATCATTTTTCTTAATTCCATCTTTCTTACTAAGAACTACATTTCTTCTAACTTTAAATTGGTCCCAACATGTGGGGCTTTCTTTCATTAATTTCACTTTGCCATATCTTCCAGTTATTTGAGGGGAAATCCCAGTTTAACTTTTCCAACAGTCACCCAGCAGTTTCCTGTAACTAAATGTTATTTATCACCTATTGACTTTGGCGGGAATATTTCTTGAGGGGGCCCCACCGTCTTCCCTTGGCGCCACACTCTGCTTGTGTAGGATCCTCAAAAGGTCCTTTTGTAGTCGAGCACATTCCTATATTCTGCTAATAGATGGAGTGTGGGAAAGCTCTGGAGGAGGCAGTTGAGTGTGAATGACATCCATCCCACCAGCAGTCGAGTCATTCTCCCAAGGGATTTGGCACACTTCAGGAAACAGCTGCCCCCCAGGAAGCCTCCCACATTCATGTGTGGAACTGGAGTTTTGATCCACTTAATTGTCACTAATGATTATTACTAGAGGTTCAAAATGGATGATAATGATTGTAAACTGAAAATATGATGAGATAAAAAAAAATGCTGATACTTTATAATAGATTGTTCACCAATATTTTAAAATATTAGGAAGGGTCAGAAACAGCCAATGGTGTCGTTTCCCTCCAGATGGCTGGTGATGTCAGGCTCTGTTTCTATAGTAACACACAGCCAGCATCTGTCACAGAAGTGCCTTTGTGGCTCATTGACCACCATACGGAGTCAGTGTGGGAAACTGAGCTCAACTTGTTCCTCACGTTGACTACAAGGCACGTGTCAAAGGACTCTGCTGCATCTGGACGGCAGCATGATTGTTGTCCTGAGTCGGTTTCAAATTCCATTAATGGTTATCAAACTGGTTTCTCACATATAATGAGATTATTTTACTAAATGGCCAAGTTTTTTAAAGTTACATTAAAACAATTTTCAACTTTAAATATAAGAAAAATAATTGTCTCACTAAAATTAATGAAGACAGTGATTTCAATTGCTACATTCAATGTTTTAAGACAATACAATCACAAAAGACAAGAACAAATAAGATATATTATTTATTTTTAACATGAGTGTAATTTCTAGGTTACACCATTAATGCTTCTTCCTCACGTGTGTGATGGGATGATGAGCGTGTGCTCAGTCAAAGTCATTGATCCCAGCATCAGGCAGCAGATCTGCTCTCTCTACAGGGTCACCACTTTCCCAGATTCAAACAGAGCTCTGTGAGTCTCCCACCATCACCCCCCCAGTCCTCCACCTGTTCCCCTGAGATCTAACCATTGTCCCCCGGGCAATAACAGCATTAAGTGTGCTGCATCCCTTGTTGTCTCACCAAGCTCTCTGATTGGCTGAGACTGTGAGAAACTCCAACTAGACCGAGACCCACACATTCATATGGAGATGTGGGACTATAAATAGGAGGGCTGAACCCAGCAGAGACCAGATTCTCTCTACAGAGACCTCTACAGCACAGAGATCCAGACATGGCACCTACAATCACTGCAGCAATGACCAATTCTCAGGAGCATCTGACTCTGACCCACAAGGTAAATTCAAGATCCAAGAAAGTTCAAATATTGTTGATAAGTTGTCTTTGTTCATGCTAACACGATACTCCAGAATGTGTTTATTAATGACTTCCTTCTTCTTTCTGCAGCTCAGAAAGCCTCTGGTGGAGAAGTTACGCAGAGAGCGAATCAACAGCAGCATTGAGCAGCTCAAGTCTCTCCTGGGTCCAGAGTTCCTCAAACAGCAGCCAGAGTCCAAGCTGGAGAAAGCAGACATCCTGGAGATGACAGTTTGTGTCCTGAGACGACTGCAGCAGCAGAATGGAGCTGTGGACACAGCAGCCGTCAATCAGGGCTACACCAGGTGTGTCCAAGAGGTGACGCACTTCCTGTCCAAGGAGGAGGTGAAGACCCAGTCCCAGAGAAGACTGCTGAACCACTTCAACAAGCTGCAGTCTTCCTCTGATAACAACCTGAGAGAGGCTGACTTCTCTCTTCTGAGCTCCACAGTCCAGACCAGCATCACCAAAGACAAGAGTCCAGTCAACAGCGCCCCCTGGAGGCCGTGGTAGAAACCTACAGACTGGACTTCCTACCAGACAAACTGAGATGACTATATTGGTCAAAGATACTGGAAGTGAATTCTTCTGAATTCTGAAATATCATCAACTTGTTCTTCTGTTTGTACAGAAGGTTGTATTTTGTGTTTGACTTCTTAGTGCAAGATGACGTTTCCTGAGGAAATGACAGCAACAATATCTTTCAAGTTAAGAAAGAACATCATGTCATGCATGTTGCATGAACCAGATCTGATTGCATCAGTAATTATGAATATGTATTCACTGTTATTCATGTATAACCAGTACATGATCATGGTTACATTTATCATCTTTTGATTACTTCGTTATTGATGAACGTGATCAAAAATGTGAATGTCTTTTTTATGGACTTTAATCTATTTGATTACTCAAAACTGATCTGTTGTTAGATCTAAATGTCTATACTTTTTTCTAAAAGTTTTGCCTCATGACACAATTATTCTGTGACACTTTGCATGTACATACCGCACGTCATGTGTTGGTAAAATATAGTGCATGGAGATATTAATTACCTTTTAATAGGTATTTTAATTGTTTTGAATGGAACAAACCTCTTAACTGTCGTATTCATGGTTATTTTGTCATAATGGACTTTGCCTCATAATGCGGTTATTGAAAATGCATTTTAAGATTAACATCCTTTTATTATTAAAGGTTTGTTTATTGAGACAATGAATTAACATTTTATAAGATAGATGAGACCTGTTTTAAGGCCATTTGTTACTATTTTGCTTCTGTTCATTAAATGTTTAAATCCATTTTGTAAAGAATATCAACAGCCATTGAGTACTGTGTCCTCAAATATTGTAACCCGTTTGTCTTTTATAAAGACAGTTGTCCCTTTACTCTCTCTTGGAGTACAGTGTGTCTTGTAGAAATCTACAAGTTGTTGTTGTGATGTATCATCACCTCTAGATGGAGCTTTCATACATTATGTGGCTCATTGTACATTGTTGAATAAACAAACACTGCCAGCTGAAAAGTTTGTGTTCTCATGTCATTGTGTGTCATGGTTGCCCCGTTTATTATAATGAAAGTGTTAATTTCTCATTTCTACTATTGAACTTCATTTCAACTTAATTGTTACAGGCCTCCATCGTTGTTCCTTCTTTACATTGACAAATCAGCACACAATTGTTTACCCAAAACATAACTGTTTAGTGTTAAACTAAGCATACATAAGTTTCAATAATCCATGTTAACTCACTCTGTTAATTTGAGTTAAATCAATTCATCAAACCAAATGAGAAAATTCAAAGACACTTTTGGTGCACTATTTTAGTATAGTTGTCAGTCCCGGTGCAGTAATGTGAAAACGTTTAAAGTTAACCATGTCCCTCAGTAAAGGGGTCAGTCAGACAGCGGGCTTTTCAAAGTGATGCATAATAAGAGTCAAGACACACTTCTATTGTTCCTCCAGTGAAAGCAGTGAAAGGAAAGAGTGTGGGAAACCAGGGGAAACTCACTCTCAGAGCCCAGTGGGACAATAGATCCACCTCTGCCCTGAAGGGACAGACTAAAAAGCAACTAGGCATGAGAGGATATGAAAATGTAATGTCATGATTATTCACAATATTATCCTGATGATCATCAAAAACTGCTAAAATCTCTTAAAACTGTCACTAAATCATACTGGTATGTAAAAATCATAAGGTCTCACATTTTTTTTTCTAAATGGCCACATTGTTTAAGTTCACTTTTATTAGATGATACTTCATGCATTTTTTCAACCAGGATCTACTTTTCACTTTACCGTTATAGTGAACTACACAGCTTTCTCACGTCGTTTGTGAGGATAATAATGATTATCCCGATTACAGACAGGACGATAAGAAAACTTTATATTAGGATTATCCCGGCTAAAATAATTGCAAAATATGATCTCGATAATAATCAAAATATGTTTAAAACTGGCAGTTAACATACTAGATTCATTTACATTTTGTTAAGAAATAAATATTGTTTTGCATCACAAAGACAAACAGCGTGTAAATAAGATAATCATGTATCATATTGACTCTATGCATTTATACATTTTAAAAATGCGTTTCTGTATCCTGTTTTTTTCATAATGCCCTATTTTTTACACAGCTAGCTAGACAAATAAGTAAGTAATAAGTAATTAAAGAATAAGTCACAATTTCAATGCACATGATATTCACAATTATCCCGACAATGAAAATTCATCACAATCAACTTACCGTGAGTGTTTCTATCCCGATGCAGGATAAAATCTTGAACCTCCCTATACAAGGGACACTGCCTCTTAAAAATTGGGACTCGCTTTGAATTACGCCTTTGGATGCAAATGTTCCTCTAATATTAATCAGCATTAAAACTTTTTTGGAATATTTTCCGTAACATCTAGTGGAAGCCGTTACATTTAGTACAGTGTTTGAAAAAAGTATCCAAGAATTAGTTTTTTCTCAAAATTACAACCTGGGGATTTGGGCCTTAAACGCCATGTTCAAGTAGTACGAGTGGGGAAACACAGATAATATTGATGCCCAAGTTCCAGAGTTGTTCCAAATGAATAGTTGATATCTGTTGGCAGGTAGACAGGACGCCATTTAATTATTTTTTTTAATTAGTAACAATTGGATTGAAGATATCTGAAATGGGAGTTTTTCCTAGTAAGAATTCAATTGCAGATATCCAGAATGTTCATTCTAGATATCCAGAATGTAACTGTGAATATCTGAAATTGAAAGCCCAATACACATGAATGGCAAAAGTGACATAATTTGTCCTAGGAAGAATGCCATTGTGGATATCTGAAATGACAATTGTGGATAGGAAAAATGTCATTGTGGATATCTGAAATGTTCTTTTTGACTAGGAAGAATTGAATTACAGATATCTGCAATCCATATCCAGTTTAGATATTAAATGATAAAATGGCCACTTATACTTTTTAAGGATTTTTAGATATCTTAAATTTAGTACAATCAAAGTTGTAGATATCTTAAAATATCATTTTTACTAGTAAGAATGTATTGTGGATATCTTTATTACCATTTCTCCTATAGTCAAAATTACATTTTGACTGTAATTTTTGACTGTAATAGTCAAAGTTACATTTTGACTAGGAGAAATGCTATTATGGATATCTAAAATACAATTACAGATAGTAGTGCGGTTCGATTAAATGTTAAAACGGCTTGCCATAAGCCACAACGGTCTTAATTAAAGTCAAACCATCCTCGCCCACATTCAGTGACATTATGACAGTACTCCAAAACAGTTGTAAGCAATATGGAAAACAAAAAAGTCATGTTGAGGCGCTGAGGACAGTGTTATTTAGCTTACAGGTATAGTTACTCACCGATGGAAGACGAAGGGGGACGAGGGCCCGATGGTGAACCGTCTCAGGACCTGGCAGGCCGGCTACTGCACGTCCAGTCTATGCCGTCCAATGGTGGAGCTGCGGATTGGTCCATGAACGTTCAGTGGAAAAGTTCTTCTGTCTTTTGTATAAACAGTCAGGAGAGACGTGTTTAAGTCTGTTAGTCTAAATTTAAAAAAATAGGAGTCCAAACAGAATGCGGCAGATCCAGTTTTCCCAGGGGGATAAAGAAGCTGCGTTGACGGACGACAATGAACTCACCAAAGCCGTTAGCGTATTAACGGTTGAGGACAAATGTCTTAACATTTTTACATTTGCCTCTAATATTTCCTCATGTGTTTGCTCTATCTTTCCTTCCTGCTACTGGTATAACTTAAAAACTATTACTCAGAACATTTTTAAAGACCGTCTTTTGGTGTTATTTTTTTTAAGCTAGTTCATTACGTTAGCCATCTTAAATACGTTACAGTCGGCGGTTGGAAACAAATATTTAAGTTTATCTAAAAAAAAAAAAAAAAAAGTTTTAATATAAGGTTGCTGTGGTTTGTTAGTAAGAAGAAAAAAACCCGGTATGGTTGTCGGAGCTCCAACGGAGAGCAGAGTCTTCCCGGGATGGAGGGGGTAGATTAACGGCTACACCTGCGCAATGTTAGCCGTTAGCCGTTGAGCTAGCCAGCTAGCTTCGCTGCCACCATTACAGTCGCCTCCAGTCCGTTAATATTCCCTCAGGTGCTGCGCTATGTAACCTCCCTATGGTTATTAGTAGTATAAAGTCATGGAGGACAACTTAAAGTTAACCTAACTGCTGACTATGGTTAGCTATCTTATTTTCTGTGGGTACGGTTCTAGCATTAAATGTCCACTCCAGTAGCCACTTCCTGTCGCATTTTTTTTAATCGCGGACGAAATCACGTGACACGTTCCGCCTTGACACTAGGGTCGTAACGTATGCAAAATCACGATTCTGTATCACATCGGTTTTTGGATCCCGGTTCGGTATGTTTTCAGTACAATTGGGGGAAAACAAAGAAAATACAAGAAATAACTTTTTTTATTTTTTCATTTACTTTGGAAAATATTATTATAATAACATTCAACAGTTGCTCATTGGCCATAATTACTTCAATATTTAAGACACTCAACTAGCATATTTTCTTTAAAATATAGATAAATCTATAACATTAGTTAGTTTAGCTCAGTGTGAATCTGCCTATCAACACATTTGTAAATTAAATGTCTGGATGTGTATACTCAGATGTGTCTGGCTTTAGTTTAATAGTGCCGGGAAACACTGTTGTGTGGTCCATTGACTTTAATTAACAACAAGTGGGCTTACAAAACTTTCTGGGTAAAAGTCACGCTTCAGAATTTCGTACCAGAAGGATGTCCCATACCAAATCGAATGTCCGTTACTGAACATTTCCAGTACATGTACCCCTAATAGATATCTGTTGTTGGGATCCAGACACGGTACAAAAACATGAGATACGATATTGATGGTGTCTGCAAAAGTCATTAAGTCATTAATTATAACCTACTGCTTAAGTACCCACTTTTCACTATAATGGGTAATTAGCTTTTATCCACACTGCTCGTGCACAGGATCATCAAGCTCCATTTGTAGAGCGGCACATGCCTTTTTTTCCTGCCGGTGTGAATGACATCCGTCCCACCAGCAGCCAAGTCATTCTCCAAAGGGATTTGGCACACTTCAGGAAGCAGCTGCCCACCCCCCCAGGAAACCTCCCACCTCGTTTCTTTGGCTGAAGTTTTGATCCAGTATAAAAGGTATGATAACCACAGGAGGTTCCCAATGTATGGCGATGATTTCAAACAAAAAATATAACACAATATATAATTTCCCTGATACTTTATAATAGATTGTTCACCAATATTTCAAATATTAGGAAGGGTCAGAAACAGCCAATGGTGTCGTTTCCCTCCAGATGGCTGGTGATGTCAGGCTCTGTTTCTATAGCAACACACAGCCAGCATCTGTCACAGAAGTGCCTTTGTGGCTGATTGACCACCATACGGAGTCAGTGTGGGAAACTGAGCTCAACTTGTTCCTCACGTTGACTACAAGGCACGTGTCAAAGGACTGCATCTGGACGGCAGCATGATTGTTGTCTTCTTGAGTTTCTATTCAGGGGCATTAATGGGCATTACTCTGTCTAACATCTTATTATATAGTTTTACAAAATTGTGCATTTTCATGAACTAAATTTAATGAGAAAACGTTTTTCAAAAAACGTTTTTAGTTAGAGATAGATTTTATTTATTTTAGATCTAAGCTCAAATAAAGCCTATGAAAAAATAAAAGAATCCTAGACTTTTTTTAAATTTTCGTCCTACATGGCATTCAGTTACAACATCAAAGTTGTTCTCTGAGGGGATGATTAGTCTGCAAGGTCACCGCTTTCCCAGATTCACTCAGAGAACCCCCCCCCCCCCCCCCACCCAGTCCTCCACCTGTTCCCCTGAGGTATAATTATTGTCCCCCGGGCAGCATTCAACATGTTGCTGCTCCAAATGCCTCATTGTCTCACCAAGCTCTCTGATTGGCTGAGACTGTGAGAAACTCCAACTAGACCGAGACCCACACATTCATATGGAGATGTGGGACTATAAATAGGAGGGCTGAACCCAGCAGAGACCAGATTCTCTCTACAGAGACCTCTACAGCACAGAGATCCAGACATGGCACCTACAATCACTGCAGCAATGACCAATTCTCAGGAGCATCTGACTCTGACCCACAAGGTAAATTTAAGATCCAAGAAAGTTAAAATATTGTTGATAAGAAGTTGTCTTTGTTCATGCTAACACGATACTCCAGAATGTGTTTATTAATGACTTCCTTTTTCTTTCTGCAGCTCAGAAAGCCTCTGGTGGAGAAGTTACGCAGAGAGCGAATCAACAGCAGCATTGAGCAGCTCAAGTCTCTCCTGGGTCCAGAGTTCCTCAAACAGCAGCCAGAGTCCAAGCTGGAGAAAGCAGATATCCTGGAGATGACAGTTTGTGTCCTGAGACGACTGCAGACGCAGAATGGACAGCAGAGAAGACTGCTGAACCACTTCAACAAGCTGCAGTCTTCCTCTGATAACAACCTGAGAGAGGCTGACTTCTCTCTTCTGAGCTCCACAGTCCAGACCAGCATCACCAAAGACAAGAGTCCAGTCAACAGCGCCCCCTGGAGGCCGTGGTAGACACCTACAGACTGGACTTCCTACCAGACAAACTGAGATGACCATATTGGTCAAAGATACTGGAAGTGAATTCTTCTGAATTCTGAAATATCATCAACTTGTTCTTCTGTTTGTACAGAAGGTTGTATTTTGTGTTTGACTTCTTAGTGCAAGATGACGTTTCCTGAGGAAATGACAGCAACAATATCTTTCAAGTTAAGAAAGAACATCATGTCATGCATGTTGCATGAACCAGATCTGATTGCATTTGCAATTGTTATAATACTTCACTGTTTTTCATTATTGGCAGATTACAGTGGTATTTGTTGTCTTTTGGTTGTTATTGATCAAAAATGTCAGTTGTTTATGCATAATAGACATCAATATGTCTGATAACTGAAACTGATCTGTTGTAAGATCAACATGTTATCCCTTTTTTTTAAAGGGTTGTTTAATATCACACTGTCACAGTTTTCCAGTGACTGTCATGTTTTTTTTCAATCAACATTCATGTGTTTAGCAGTCGTTAACCTGCTTTCATCACATATTGATTACATAACATTCTGATCCGTTTTAAGGTCAGTTTTCATGTCTTGCTTTTATTTATGAAGAGCAAATTAATGTTTTTCCTTAAAAATCATGTTAATGAGAAGATTGTTGTCTCTTCTGAAATGTGTTTGTCTTTTATAAAGACAGTTGTCCCTTTACTCTTTGTACAATGTACAATATGTCTTGTGGAGATCCACAAGTTGTTGTTGTGATGTATCATCACCTCTAGATGGAGCTGTTACTATTGACTCGGCTCACTTACTGAATAAACAAACACTGCCCTGCAAATTCTGTCTTCTCATGTTGTTGTTTTGTCTAATTAGCCGTTTAGAAATTAACTTGTGATACATTTCCTCAACTCTTTGATTATTTATAAGGATTTAAAGTAGGAGTAATGAAGCTAGAGTACAATCACTGTTGCTGAAATTATATACCCCATTACAATTAATTCATATTTATCAGACCCCAAACAACCCTCCTTTCACAACAAATGTTACAACAAGAATGACCAGGAACTGTTTTTGACATCTCTTCAACATTTAGGTCTTACAAACAGAAATATGTAGCACAGAAATAAAAACGTATCGTAATGTAGGGATTATTGTGGTTGAGTTTGCATGACAAATACACTGAGTAGTATTTGTAATTCCAATTAACCATCTCAATGGGCTTGATTAATAACTAGTGTATTAGTGTCTTCGTCCACCATAATCAATTCAAAACTAATGGGGTTTCATCCGTTCTTCTTCTACATGAAAGACAAAGAGAGAGAGAGAGAGACAAAGGTCAACACACACACACACACACACACACACACACACACACACAGAGCGATATTTGATTCTCAAGGGAGGGTGGGGGGGGGGGGGAGAAAAGAGACAATCTCAAGCAAAAAGGCCATTTTCACTGCAGCCACGTCAAAGCACTGCATAATTACGGTCCCGTTCTATTTAGTGTTTCACAGTGTCCCAGAATGCACAACACAGGGCCCCCGGCCGTAAATGGAACAGGGCCCATCATTGATGTTAATATTCACAAGTATGTTTGCCTTTCCTTGATACATCAAAAGTTGTGAAATCTCTCTTTTGTTTAAGTTTTTCCTCCACGGCGTCGCTTCTCCATGTGTGGTGATCAGAGGTGGAGTTAGTGCTAAAAGTACATCTTAAAAATACTCTGGTACAAGTAAAAGTCCTGCATTCATAATCTGACTAAAGTAAAATTACAAAAGTCAGCATCAAAATATATTAAAAGTAGAAGTTATAAAAGGATTATAATGAATTATGTATTCATGTGAGTGGAGCTCATTTTACCTTATATAAAACTTGATTGAATTGAATTTATTTATTTTTGTTATCACTGTTATTATTCCATGAAACTGAAGTCTTTGAGTTGGGATGAATCGTTTCTTTTCGATTCCTGCCAAGTCACCTATAGAGTTCAGATTAATAATGATGCTTCAATGTAGTTAATTTGTGAGATTATAATTTGTCCAAACAGATTAACAAACATTCTTACAACACTAGACATGTTTTTTATTTTCTTTTTGATGCTCTAAATGTGTCGCTTTCTTGTCTATAATAATCATCTTGTGACGTTCAGGTGGGTTTTACCTTCCTGGTTGCTCTCTTCTCCATCTGTGTCCGCCTGCTGTCTCTGCCGTCGGCATGCTCGGGTTACCCCCCCCCCCTCCTCCGGAGCAGCGCGGGGCTGAACGTGCCCCGGTCACACGCCCTCCTCTCTCTCCGGAGCTTGGAGCCGCGGCGACACACGGCTTCCCACACTTCTGAATGCAGGCTGCTCAGCTGCACTCACAATGGAAGTGTGTCTGCTCCCACAAAGGCCCCGGGACGGTTCTCAGGCATGAAGCCACTTCACACACACACACACACACACACACACACACACACACAAACCATCTGCTTTAAGCTGTGGACTCAGTGCTGCGACACACACACATACACACCAGCAGAAAATATCACTTTAAAGAATGTGTTTATTGTATTCAGCTTTAGTTCATGTTTTTTATTTATCAAGTAAAATAAACTGTTCTGTTTTTAATACATTTCATGTTCCTTGTTGAGTATTTGATTAAAAAATGTCTTTATTTTCATTTCATGTCATTAAAAAGGATCTTTGCGACGTGAAATCATAATCGGCGTCCAGGACTGAGCATCACAAATTTGTATTTTTTTTCCCGTGTCCACCTCAGGAAAAACATTTTCCCACTGACCTCCCTGATGTATGGCATAAAGATAAAGCATCCCACCTGTTCTGTGTGACAGGCATTAAATCCACTCTATTGTCCCAGAGCTCCGGGCCTTCTGATTGGCTGGAAAAAAGGCAGAAGGGGCGCAGGATGAACAGCATAAATGGCAGAGCAGCAGACGCAGACGTCAACAGAGACTTCCTCTCAACCTTCTCGACCAACACCAGAAACCTCTCCCAGCACCTTGGAATGGCTCTCTACGCAGACCTCGCTCTCCAGGACAGCGTCAAGGAGCAGCTCTTTAGGTAAGCAAAAGCCTCGCTCATCCAAACTCTCAATCAGAATGCATATGTTGGTTTTTTAATCCTTCCATCAGCGAGTACCCGTCACTAAACTGGCTGCCTTTGCTTCCCTCAGGTGTAAACTCCACACGCTGGAGAGGAAATGCAGCACCGGCGTGGAGAAGCTGAAGGCTCTGATCGGAGAACACCTGCAGAACGGGATCCCCGTCGCAGACATCCTGGAGAAGACAAAGTCCCTGCTCACGCTGAGGAAAGCCCTGCTGTCGCACAACGGCTACTCCAAATACTCAAGGGACATCTTACGTCTGTTTCCTGATGAAGAGGAAGACTTGGCTCCTCTGTGCTTTTAAACAAAAAGAACAACTCGGGACTTAAAAATGCCTTCAAGAGAATCGGCAATTTCATTTGCTTTGTGAACTACAACATTTTGTGAACTACAGATGTTTGTGAACTACAGATTTTTTGTGAACTGCAGATTTTTTTGTGAACTCCAGATTTTTGTGATGCCAGCGTTGAAATGCATTATTTGCATTGTGATGAACAGATCTACAGAACCTTTGTGTGGTTTTAAATTTTTAGCTTCGACGGAAGCCAGAAGAAGGAGGAAAGAAAGAAAGAAAGAAGAAAAGGAAGAAAGAAAGAAAGAAAGAAAGAAAGAAAGAAAGAAAGAAGAAAAGGAAGAAAGAAAGAAAGAAAGAAAGAAAGAAAGAAAGAAAGAAAGAAAGAAAGAAAGAAAGAAAGGGAAATGGGACTCGAGGGGTGAAGAGGTCACCGAGTGAGAAGAGTCCGTGTAGCCGACTTGTTAAAACATGCTGTTGCTGCTATTTTGTGAGATTTATTTTCCGTGAACGGAAGATAAATCCGGTCTTCCAACTATGCAGGAAGTAGTTTGGACCAAAATGTTTGAAAAAAAGATTTAACTTAATCTTCAAAATATATTTTTGGATTAACGGCAGTAAAAGCTGCTTCCAGTTTAAAGTCTTCCTGTGTCTTACTGCCTTGTTTAAAGGTTTAATTATGAGATTGTTAAACACCAACCTTTCTTCTGAAAAGGGATTTGCTATTGTTTTGTGTATGCCATGTATGCACATTTTGTTTTATGCACCATTTTTTAAAAACTTTTAATTCATCCAAAGTGGATTTGACATTTGTTTTGTTGCTTTTGCAGACTTTAAATAAATAAATATTGTCAGAAATTCAAATCTTATGTCTTCATGTCACCTCAATTAAATCCAACTCTTCATGTCCAGAACTTAAATCTGTAAATTCATACTCTGATACAGATATATAACATTTTAGTGGGTTGATTGTCACAGTTCAGGCATTGTACATTTCCTCAAATACTGCGATTCAGTACAATTACGAGGTACTTGTGTACATTTTATTGCTACTTTAAACATGAAACAGCTTTAGTTTCACATCAACGAGGCCAACTGTCTGGGAAAATATAAACTGTACCTTCAAAAATCTCCTTCCTGCACATATATTGGATATATTTCTATAGATATATTTCATTTATTTTCTGCTTCAGTGATCTAAGGCCAAGTTCAGTGTGGTGTTATCTGCTGCCACCTGGTGAAATCACTGTTGTGTATTTGTTTATTTGTTGTTTCTTATCCTTGTTACGCATGTTTAAAGAATAAAACCAGGAAAACATGAAATAAAATCAACAAATAAATGATGTGGTATAAGTTAAGTTTACGGTAAAATGAGCTTTACAAGCATTCCCATGAATACATAATTAATTACAATCCAATGTCCATAAAGAGTACATTTTGTACTTTAAATGTATTTTGTTGCCGACCTTTGTAATTTGACTAAAGTCAGATTTTGAATGCAGGACTTTTTTGTCATTTAAATTTGTATTGAACTTTTAAGAAACATACAAATAAGTAGAGGTTCAAGATACACATGTTTTCTTTTTTGTGTTTTGGTGATGACATCCTCTCACAAACAAAAAGGAGAGATTATGAAATCCAAACAAATATGACACATAAGGAATCCACATGAAAAGAACCCGAGTCCACCAAATAAATGATACAGGATGCTGCATTTACTCTCTGGTCTGCTTTGTGTTAGAGAGCTCATCCCGTCTTCCTCTTAGCCTTTCAACCTACAGAGTGTAGCTTCAGAGGATGCTGTCTCCACCATTGCACCCCACCACTCCCCCAGATCAGGAGACACAGCCGTCTAAATGTCTTAGAATCACTCTGGAAGCTGTAATCAGGCCCACTATGATAACAGAAAATGTTCCTTCAGATATATTTGGTAACTGAGACCTGTCTGAATGCAGGACTTTTACTTGAGTATTTTTAAGATGTGCTGTTTCCACTTTTTCCACCTCTGATCATCACACAAAACACGAAACAAAAGAGACATTCAGATAGATGATTCACTGAAGGATGAAAGTAAATAAAATAACGTGAATCTTATAATCTGTCCTTTGCAATCATGGAGTTAATCACCTCTGGGAGACTGATGTGCTTCCTATAACAATCTTTCATCAGAACATGTTCAGAACAAACCAAACTCACATTATGTTGGAGGTCGTACTGCTCTCTCTGACTGTCGACCTGATCTGATGGTTCCTGTCACTTCCTGTCTGGGTGACAGAGGTCACTTTTACCAAAATGATGATACTGACATTGGGATCAACACACTTCATGTTCAGTCATCGACATGACTGCTGATAAAAAAAAAGAGAAAACCACTTTTTCTTTTGTTGTTGTTGTTTTTTTGATTGTTTTAATGCGTCACTTGGCTTGAAGAGATACATTCATGTCGAACAACGAGGCCTTCATCGAAGGTATGAGTGCCGTCACTCGCAGAGTTGTAAAAGCAGCACATTTGTCTTAACACACACACACACACTCACACACAGTTCATCTGCCAGGAACGCAGACGCTGGAGGTGTTTAAAGATGTGTCATAAATCAATCAACACAAAATGTGAATATCACATAGAAAACATGTTCAACATGATTCACTGTAGTAGTACACACAGCATCGCCAGTGTTACCGACAATATAAAGGCATTCCCATGGGGAACAATGATGTTTACTTCACAGAGTAATACCTGGAATAAGTGGCGACCTTTTGAAAAACAAAGTAGAAGCCAACAGGCAAATATCACAGAAACAACCAGACCTTTACAAAAAGGTATCACATTAAACATTGCAGTAAAATACGCAATAACTCTTCAATGAGTCCTCAAGAACGAGGACGAGTCACAGAGTACATCAGCACGTATGCAGGTGTCCATAGATGTCTACCACGGCCTCCAGGGGGCGCTGCTGAGTGGATTCTTCCCTTTGGTGATGCTGGAGGAGTCAGCCTCTCTCAGGTTGTTATCAGAGGAAGACTGCAGCTTGTTGAAGTGGTTCAGCAGTCTTCTCTGGGACTGGGTCTTCACCTCCTCCTTGGACAGGAAGTGCGTCACCTCTTGGACACACCTGGTGTAGCCCTGATTGACGGCTGCTGTGTCCACAGCTCCATTCTGCTGCTGCAGTCGTCTCAGGACACAAACTGTCATCTCCAGGATGTCTGCTTTCTCCAGCTTGGACTCTGGCTGCTGTTTGAGGAACTCTGGACCCAGGAGAGACTTGAGCTGCTCAATGCTGCTGTTGATTCGCTCTCTGCGTAACTTCTCCACCAGAGGCTTTCTGAGCTGCAGAAAGAAGAATGAAGTCATTAATAAACACATTCTGGAGTATCGTGTTAGCATGAACAAAGACAACTTCTTATCAACAATATTTAACTTTCTTGGATCTTGAATTTACCTTGTGGGTCAGAGTCAGATGCTCCTGAGAATTGGTCATTGCTGCAGTGATTGTAGGTGCCATGTCTGGATCTCTGTGCTGTAGAGGTCTCTGTAGAGAGAGTCTGGTCTCTGCTGGGTTCAGCCCTCCTATTTATAGTCCCACATCTCCATATGAATGTGTGGGTCTTGGTCTAGTTGGAGTTTCTCACAGTCTCAGCCAATCAGAGAGCTTGGTGAGACAACAAGGGATGCAGCACGCTGAATGGTTTTATTGCCCGGGGGACAATGGTTAGATCTCAAGGGAACAGGTGGAGGACTGGGGGGGTGATGGTGGGAGACTCACAGAGCTCTGTTTGAATCTGGGAAAGTGGTGACCCTGTAGAGAGAGCAGATCTGCTGCTTGATGCTGGGATCAATGACTTTGACTGAGCACATGCTCATCATCCCATCACACATCGTATTTGTGTTTAATATGAAGCACATCTAGTCAAATATATCTAATGTTGTAAAAGTATTCCTCTGGCTTGGTTTCCTTTTTTAACTGGATGACTTATTAATGTTGCAGCATCTAATAAACATGTATAATATTAGATGCGATGGGACCTTTTTATTGGTCGACGATGGTTCACAGGCTATGACAAATAATCTTTAAATTCAAATCCTCCTCATACCAACCAGCACGTGATCAGTTCAGAAGCAGACACTCTTTCATGTTCATCATAAACAGTCTGGAATGCAGAGTCTGAATGTAAAGGATGGAGTCGGGGGGGTAAAGGAGGTTTTGAATGTTCATTAATCCTCAGCATGTCTGCATTCCTGATAGACATTTTACAAAAAAGGCCTGGTAATGACGAGTTTGGATGACGGGAATTTCCATTCAGGGGCGGTGAGACAAAACTCGTAAGCTGACTCCATAATTAATGTGATGTGCAACCAGACACACTTCCTTTGTTCTTGGAGGCGGTGAATGGACGGAGTGTGGGAAAGCAGGGAGAGCTCACTCACAGAGGGACGGCAGAGGCGGAGCAGACAAAGACGTCTGCTGGCGGGGGAAGACTTCTTTAAGTTTTAAATGCTTGCATTTAACTCACTGAACGTCTTCCCATCAGTTTATAGTCTGAATGTTTCTATATTTCTATTAAAATTTGAATTCAGAGGTTTGTCATTGTTGAAATAAATTCAGTAAATGTTTGATTGTCACAAAAATCTGCTTTATTTACTTATAGTGCCACTGAAACATTGTTAATAATTTTAAGAAAGGTATATTTTTTAATTGGAGAATGTTAAAGACTATAAAAGGCAAAGCCGAGATCCGTTAAATAAGGATTATGGAATAGCACTTTATTCAACCCACCCTATTTATAAACTGTATACGCATTTAATAAATGACAGATATAGCAAATGTAAGTGTTTATTAATTATATCATAATAAAGTTGGAATATTTAGATTTTCAGACACAATCCTCTGTTTATTCCTATTTAAATGCATCACTGTTGACCAGCTGCAATGATTTACATTATGTGTCATAACTATCCAAGTGAAATGAATTCAAGCATAACATTTGTTTGACACTATTAAAGACAAAACATTTGTAAATTATTCAAACGTTATGGACGACCCTGTATATAACTTTTCGTGTGGGCAACAATAAGAGGAGGAGAGTACAAACACATTAATAATATAGTAAAATGTCTCTATAGGAGAATGATAAAGGTTTAAATTCTGCATTTTCATATCAAAATGTATTTTAATCAGAATGTATAATCTTAGCTGCTTATAAGAACGTTAAAGTGTATTAAAACCCATTTATTAAATGTTTATACAGGGTCACTCATGAAGTTGGAATATTTTTTGTCTTCGTCAAACCAATGTTATGCATTCATTAATTTCACCTGGATTGGGACACCTGATGTCATCATTGCACCTGATCAACAGTGATGACTGATGCATTTAAATAGGAATAAACAGAGGATTGTGTTCCAACTCTATGGGCAACAGTGTCTTATATATATATCATTTTAAAAGAGCTGTAAGTAAATATGAAATCTGGTTTCTGAGTCGTGACGTTGCATTAGAGACACATTCCCAGTCACAATATTTGGGTATATTCCCCCGGCTCTCGTCTCCCATAATTGAAGAGAGTGTGTAAACAACAAACTTTCCCCTGGGGAGGGGGCTGGGGGGGGGATGGATTAGCATTTAACAAGGCACATGTCTATTGTTGAGTGTGGGAAAGCGGCGAGAGCAGAGTCACAGTTCAGTGTGATTAGCATCCTCCTCCTCCGGCAGCACCTGACCGTCCTCCGAGGGGAGTTGGCACACTTCTTCTCCTCTCCTTACTCCCTTTTCTCTCTCTTCTGTTCACGGCCTGCCTCTCTCCAACTCCTTTACTTTGGCCAACCATTCCCCTCTTTATTTTTTTATTCAGTGCAGGCCTTTTTTAGATTTATTCTACTGACGGATGCCAAATTGCCGGGCCTCAAAACAAGACCTCCAAACACTTCATGCATGTAACTTTGTGTTCTAACAAACCTTGAAATGAATTGACTAACGTTACACACAAAAAGAGGGAAGACGTTGGTTTACAATAATTCAAGTAATTACCTGGAACTGTTTGCCTTCAGGCGGTTAACTGTCCGCTCACTGGAACGACCTCGCACATCTGTTTCATCTGGACTGAATCAGTTTGACTTCACTGTTTCATCGTCACATCACAATGTATGAACGATGAGCTTGAATTCAATATAATATGGATAACGATTTGCTTCTGTTTGTTACCTCACAATAATGCAATATATTGGCTTTAGGGTGAGACTTAGAGTTAGAGATTTTGAGCTTTTTTGCTTCCATAACTTGACTTCTCTCAGACTAGTGGAGAGAAAATATTAAAGATACACATCTAGGTACTTTGTCTATTTACGTCTAGATTTTGACCTAAATTCACTAGATATCACAATAATAAAATTCCTCATTGGCATATTTAAACGTATCATCTTATGATACTTTGTCTCAATTGACTTCATGTAAGTTATCAACTTTTTAACATTTATTAACACTTTAATCCTATTTTTTATAATGCCCATCCAAAAAAAGGATTGAATATGTCAACAACATGCTTTAGCCAAGGTTCAGGAATGTATGCAAATGAGCAAGTACTTAGTATGGTAACTCCTCATTTGCATAGTTTTACATATATTTGTATACAAAAATGTAATTTCCCAAATGTAAGTTAACAACTGGGAATGTTTCTTGGTCACATGTATTACTGACCACATGTGGGTGTGTTTCTATCTATTTGTATTTTAAAATGGTCAACTTGTGAAGGACTGATTCAAAGTACACATGCATCTTAAAGGTATGAAGTTATGGAGAACAATCTCCTAGTCAGTCTCCCACGTGTGTGATGGGATGAGGAGCGTGTGCTCAGTCAAAGTCATTGATCCCAGCATCAAGCAGCAGATCTGCTCTCTCTACAGGGTCACCACTTTCCCAGATTCACACAGAGCTCTGTGAGTCTCCCACCATCACCCCCCCAGTCCTCCACCTGTTCCCCTGAGATCTAACCATTGTCCCCCGGGCAATAACAGCATTAAGTGTGCTGCATCCCTTGTTGTCTCACCAAGCTCTCTGATTGGCTGAGACTGTGAGAAACTCCAACTAGACCGAGACCCACACATTCATATGGAGATGTGGGACTATAAATAGGAGGGCTGAACCCAGCAGAGACCAGATTCTCTCTACAGAGACCTCTACAGCACAGAGATCCAGACATGGCACCTACAATCACTGCAGCAATGACCAATTCTCAGGAGCATCTGACTCTGACCCACAAGGTAAATTCAAGATCCAAGAAAGTTAAATATTGTTGATAAGAAGTTGTCTTTGTTCATGCTAACACGATACTCCAGAATGTGTTTATTAATGACTTCCTTCTTCTTTCTGCAGCTCAGAAAGCCTCTGGTGGAGAAGTTACGCAGAGAGCGAATCAACAGCAGCATTGAGCAGCTCAAGTCTCTCCTGGGTCCAGAGTTCCTCAAACAGCAGCCAGAGTCCAAGCTGGAGAAAGCAGACATCCTGGAGATGACAGTTTGTGTCCTGAGACGACTGCAGACGCAGAATGGAGCTGTGGACACAGCAGCCGTCAATCAGGGCTACACCAGGTGTGTCCAAGAGGTGACGCACTTCCTGTCCAAGGAGGAGGTGAAGACCCAGTCCCAGAGAAGACTGCTGAACCACTTCAACAAGCTGCAGTCTTCCTCTGATAACAACCTGAGAGAGGCTGACTTCTCTCTTCTGAGCTCCACAGCCCAGACCAGCATCACCAAAGACAAGAGTCCAGTCAACAGCGCCCCCTGGAGGCCATGGTAGACACCTACAGACTGGACTTCCTACCAGACAAACTGAGATGACCATATTGGTCAAAGGTTATTATCAGAAATATTATTCTGAAACGTAATAGAGGAAGTGTTTTAATTCAACCTCAAAGTAAATTTGTACTGAAATGTTCATGTATTTTGTCTTGAATATGTTTTCAAAGAAAATGTTATAGTATATATTGTTCAAATTATTGAATACAAAATTGTATTCTATCAATACCGTTCATCCTCTTATTGATTCACTTATAGAATCAAATGTTTGGCCTGTATTGGCCTTATCACAACGGCCTTGAAGTCTTATAAGTCTTCTATGAAGACTGATCCAGGGACAGGAAGTGACAAGTCTCAGCTACTTTGCGGTGGCACTTTTCCCTTCGTAAAAGATTGTTGACCCACGTTGGGTCTTTAAGTCATCTGTTCTGTCGTCAACATGCTCTGTTGTGTGAAGTACAAATGAACATCTGAATATAATTTCCTCTCGTTTTCAGAGAGTCGCTTCAATCTGTTATTGTTAAGGATTCCCTGAAGCTGTTGACTCGACTGTGTTTGAGTCTTGGATTACACGTGTTTACTGTGATGCATCATCGCCGCCAGTGCCTCTCTGATGTGACCCGTTCAATACTTTTGAATAAAAAACATCAACTGAATCTTGAGCTGTGTTGTTTAATCCTTTACACTGACAGAAATGGTGAACCTTCTTTATTCTTACTTATATTATTTCCCTTGATCTTATTATATTATTTACACAAACAATTCAACCAAACATTATATTTGATATTTCTTTGGGAACGTTTGGGATATCAATGGGATTTAAAATGAATGAACTAAGTGTGGCTACAAAGCAAAAATGTACTCTGAGCTACCAACCTACTTCTGCTTGTTAGGGGGTTAAAGGTCAAAAGTACTCAGCTACAGTAATAATTCATTTCTAGAAGTGGCAGCCTACATGTTACTCATTCCTGTTGCAGGAAACACGTGTTAAATTCAAAAAGGAATTACTTGACAACCGTTGTTACATCACATGACATCATATATTTAAAAATCTACTCACAATTACGCCTAACATAGTTTAATTCAGTGATAGTTTTAACTAATAATCATCCATTCTTTGAGTTCAGACTTGAAACTAAATTTTCCCAGGATAACCCAAACGCCTCACAGCCGTACGTGGATGCTGATTGGACGGCGGAGAAGGGAGGGGAGAGGGGTCCACTGCGTTGCGATGCGTGCGCACTGCAGCGTCGTCAACACAGCGGACCATGGCGGAATGTGGTCGACTTGACAGCAGCACAAGTGGTCACACGATGGACAAGAGCATCGTCCTTCCGCCCGACGAAATATTCCGCAACTTGGAGAACGCGAAGCGGTTCGCGATAGACATAGGTACCCGGTGACGTCACCCGTTTCCCGATCTCAACCGCCGTTTTTGTCCTCGCGGACGTAGCTTCACCTCCGTGTTGATGGACGAGCTGCTACGATGCGACGAAAACAAACGACTTTTCTTTTTATTAAGTGAAAAGTAAACGCGGACGAAGCTAAAACGTCAAGCCGCTATGTATTCCTGTACGTTTATGAAATAACAATCCGACTATGTGGAGTAAAACAGCGGTGCTGTTAGACGCCAGCTAGCTTGTGTTATGGTTGTTTAGCTAGCTGACGCTAGCACTTTCACCAAGTTTCTAATCTGGATCTCGTAACTTATTTCGCGTTTCTAACTGTTTTTCTGCGGTGTTTTGCTCAAACAGGAGGTTCTCTCACGAAGCTCGCCTACTACTCGACTGTGCAACACAAGGTGGCCAAAGTGCGATCTTTCGACCACACCGCAAAGGTAAATTATCTTTTATTCTACCTCCGATCCGAGCCACAGAGCCCCCCAAAATGTCCATTCATTCTCTCCCGTCATTCATAACCCACCAGTTACACACGTAGCAGCCTTCTGATTGATATGCGTTTATCACATTTATTTCTGTTGGTAAATTGTTCTGTTGTGGGCCAATATACATTTAGTGTGTGTTAGATACCAAAATGTCCCATGTTTGAAAGGCCTTTGAACGCCTCAGGGTCTGATTTGTTTGGGCTTCAAAACAACAGATTTACACACATCAGAAACCTTTATAATAATAGTAATACATACATCAGAAACCTTTATAATAATAGTAATACATACATCAGAAACCTTTATAATAATAGTAATACATACATCAGAAACCTTTATAATAATAGTAATACACACATCAGAAACCTTTATAATAATAGTAATACACACATCAGAAACCTTTATAATAATAGTAATACACACATCAGAAACCTTTATAATAATAGTAATACACACATCAGAAACCTTTATAATAATAGTAATACACACATCAGAAACCTTTATAATAATAATACCCAGGGTTTTTAGAGTTTCAGTTACTGGTAGCAGTATTCCCCTTTTTGTTTACATTATCTGCGAGGAACCTGGGTGTAATCCTCGATGACCAACTATCCTGCACCCCCAACATCACTGCTGTGGCCCGATCCTGCAGATTCGCCCTCTACAATATCCGCAGGATTCGGACCCTCCTCACAAAGGATGCAACGCAGCTCTTGGTCCAAGCACTGGTCATCTCCCGCCTTGACTACTGCAACTCTCTCCTGGCCGGACTCCCGGCCTCTGCGATTAAACCATTACAGCGTATCCAGAATGCCGCAGCACGCCTTATCTTCAATCTACCCAAATTCTCCCACGTGACCCCCCTCCTCCGTGACCTCCACTGGCTCCCTGTTGCAGCACGCATCCAATTCAAGACGATGACACTGGCCTTCAGGGCCATCAATGGAACGGCACCCTTCTACCTTCAAACACTGGTCAAACCTCATGCCCCGAAGCGAGCACTTCGCTCTTCTACTTCAGCTGGCCGGCTGGTACCACCATCGCTGAAATCAAGCAAATGTCGCTCAGCAAAGTCCAGACTCTTCTCTGTTCTGGCGCCTCAGTGGTGGAACGAACTCCCGACCAATGTCAGGACAGCAGAGTCATTTGCCATCTTCCGAAAAAGGCTCAAGACTCACCTGTTCAGACTTCACCTTGACTCTACATAGCATGACCCACTAGCACCCTCCCTCGACACCCCCCCCCCCCCAAAAAAAAAAAAAAAAAAAAACTTACCTATAGCACTCTGATCTTAGCACTGTTGCTCTTGAAGTACTACTTTACTCAGATGAGGACCTAACACTTGTTCTATTTTTAGCTCTTACTTTATCGGCAATGATACGTCGTGGTTTCTTTGTTTCCTTCTTTTGACAAATGTACTTATTGTAAGTCGCTTTGGACAAAAGCGTCTGCTAAATGACCTAAATGTAAATGTAAATGTTATCTGGAATTAAGTACTACTGCTCTATTTTATGATGTTTTATTTTTTTAATTATTGTTTGTGATGTATAGTCTTTGCTATTCCTGTAATATATTTGGGTTTTGGAAAATTATATTCCTCATTGGATAGATATGCTGCATTGGACAGATATTTACATTTGGAACTATCGATAGTGGTCTTGTGTTTTATTTTTTATTATTTTATTAAGTTCTTGCCACATTTCTGACTACTTTTGTATACGCAACTTTTTTTTTTTTTTCCAATTTCAATGTACAGAAGGACCATGCGTCTTAACTACTAGATCAACACAGTGATGTGTTCACCTTTTGTCCTCTGTGTTGTGTCCCCCCCCTCCAGGAGGCTTCCAGCGACAAGCTCTATGAAATATCCGTGCAGGAGGAGGTGACCGCACGCCTGCACTTCATCAAGTTTGAGAACGCCTACATCGAGACATGCCTGGACTTCATCAAGGACCACCTGGTCAACACGGACACCAAGGTCATCAAAGCCACGGGCGGAGGGGCGCACAAGTTCAAGGAGCTCATCGAGAGGAAACTGGGACTCAAGTGAGTATTTGACTATTCAACTGCGTGTACAACAAAAAAACAGCAAGGGAGGAGAGACGCTGCAGGGCTTTAATCCAGAAAAGCAGGTTTAACAAACTCTGAACCCTGAACTCTTGAGTCAATCAACTGTCGAGTCTGTGATGGGGAAACTCCAGGACAGCTCTGATACCTTGGGTCACCATGGCAACCGGGGAGAGTTGGGAGATAAACGAGCACATCCTGAGAAAGTGGAGCAACACGGAGAGACAGACAGTCGGCGTGGAAAAAGAAAAGCTGCCAGCGTGGTTAAGGTTCACAGTCAGTTGCCATGGTAACTGACCTAAGGTACCAAAGTTGTCTCTTTTTCTGGAACGGAAAACCCCAGAGTTTCCCCTCTTCTAAAACGCTACAGTTTGAATAAAACCCTTCTTTCTGTAATACCAACCCTCCTGCGCTGACTCAGCTGTAATAAACAACGGTCATCTGCCTTCACTGTAACTGATTCACACGTAAAAGCATCACAGGACAAACCAAATATCTGTTTACTGGCTTGTTAAACTGATTAGCACTGAGAGCCATACGTAGCAGGCCAACTTCCCAGATAATTCTGCTCACAGGAAGGCCAACTCATCCACAAAATCAGCTTTGTTATTTGTTTATTTGTCCTAGTGATGTAAAAGCATTCTTAATGGTTTACCAGATTTGGGGATTTAACAGTTAACTGATATTTAATATTTGTCTGAGGATGACTAACGGACTGTCTGTGCTGCGTTGTGGCAGAGTGGACAAAGAGGACGAGATGACCTGCCTCATCAAGGGCTGTAACTTCGTGCTGAGGAACATTCCCCACGAGGCTTTCGTGTACGCCAAGCACGCCGACTCGGAGTTCCGCTTCCAGAACACGCAGCCCGACATCTTCCCCTACCTGCTGGTGAACATCGGCTCTGGGGTCTCCATCGTCAAGGTAACGACCAACCGATTAAAACCATCGTCACCAGGTTCGGACGAGAAGGTCTCCGTGTTACGCAACTTAAAGTAGAGCTGACACGATTAGTCCATTCATTGTTTAATCAAAAAAATGTCGACTCGATAATAAAAATTGTTGTTTGCAGCCAAAAACTAAAGCCTATTCCTTTCTTTTCCTCACTTTGTTTAAAGGCATTCAATAGAAAGATTATAAAGATTTTTAAATAGCTAACTAAGCCAAAACGTGTGACACCAAAGTGACATTGGCTGCTCATCGTAAATATGTAATATGTAGAAGAAATGTCTGATTCATTGGTTACACCCTGGTTGTTGTCAGAATATCATATATTATCATATCTATCCACACAGAAGAATAATAACCCATCCATCCCTCGTCAACAGGTTGAATCAGAGGACAAATTTGAGCGGATAGGAGGAAGCTCGATAGGCGGAGGGACGTTCTGGGGCCTCGGAGCCCTGCTCACCAAAACAAAGGTATCCTTAATAACCACGTTTACCACCAGACTGTTAAAGCCGTTACTTTGAAGTCAGCCAGTTAAGATTAGGCTTCACAGTGCAATATTCATTCTCCCGTAAACCTTGAGAACTTCTTTTTTATCTCCTGTAGAGATTTGACGAGCTGCTGCAGTTGGCCTCCAAAGGGCAGCACACCAGCGTGGACATGCTGGTCAAAGACATCTACGGGGGGTCGTACGGCTCTTTGGGCTTGACCGGGGATCTCATCGCCAGCAGTTTTGGAAAGTCTGCTACGGCTGACAAAGGTGACACACGGGAGCATTGGTTTCACGCAGGCTTGTATCTAAATGTGCAGGAGACATGTGGCAGTAATAAACACTATATGGACTCGAAAGGTGCCTGTTTCAATGGTGACCAACCAAGTATCAACATCAGGGCATTTCTGGAGTATCAGGGAATTTTAAAAAGTATTTTCCAGGCATGGAAAGTCGGGGGATTTGATCATTTTTTGGGCCAAGTCGTGGAATATCAGGTCATTTTGTTAATGAATGAAACAGAAATGAATGGGTTAAAAACACTGTGGCTGTTTGTTGTCTGCTCAACATGAATGTGTCCTTTTGTTATCTTCATTATAGGTCATGGAAAGTCAGCTGTTTAGTCAGTGAAAGTCAGGGAATCTGACCTTTGGCCTAGAGAGGGAACCGGGCAACCATTTCCACATCCATGTGCTCAGAATATTAGAACATAAATAAGTTAATGTTTTAAATCATCTCTTCGTGTATTACTGGCAGCGCTTTAATATTCAACTATATTGAGACACGTCTCTGTTGTGAAATGCAGCGTTCTCTAAAGAAGACATGGCGAAGAGTCTGCTGCATATGATCAGCAACGACATCGGGCAGCTGGCCTGCCTGTATGCCAAACTCCACAACCTGTCCCGGGTCTACTTCGGAGGCTTCTTCATCCGGGGACACCCGGTCACCATGCACACAATCACGTACAGCATCAACTTCTTCACCAAGGCAATCATCCTTTTTTATTATTCTCTCCTTATCACCCATTTATCTCCGTTTAGTCCTGAACTCGGCTCGTTATCAGCTGAGCTCAGATTGTTTTTTTTTCTGCTGTAGGGTGAAGTTCAGGCCTTGTTCCTCAGACACGAAGGGTATCTCGGAGCCATTGGAGCGTTTCTTAAAGGAGCGGAGGAGGACAGTAAGAAGAAATGCACATTATGGAACGATGAATATTTGTGTGAAAGGGAAGAAAGTGCAAGCTTGCTGATAAATACTTTGTGCATCAACACGTTTTAACTAACAATATAGAAGAATGAGATACTGTAGCTTATAAACCAAGAACAAAAAAAGGCCTTACGTTTGTATGAAAGTTCAAAATGTAACCACTCAATATTCTCCACCAATAAATACTAATATTAAAAAAGCACCGTGTGCCCCTCCTAGATCCGAACCAGTACAGTTGGGGGGAGAACTATGCGGGAAGCTCGGGCCTGATGAGCGTCTCTCCGGAGATGAATCCCATGCAGCGTGCCCGCAGTGGAACGGTGAGTCTGAGGGATCACACCTGAAGCTCTGCTGCTGGTTCATCTCTCTGTGTTTCACACACCTTCATCCATCCCATTTCTCACATGACCTTGATTTCACATCTCACTTTGTTGATTTCCTTTGATACGAACAGCCTCAGTGAATCCACCCACGTCACACAATGGCATTTATTAATCTTTGATAATCTTTCTTTTCATCCCTTCCTCCACTCTGTCTACTTAACCCTTCAGTTCTCCGTAAGTACCTCTGTCTGCTCTGCTCTGGTTTTTGCATTCATTTTCTATTTTAAGCACAGCTTTGAATTTTGAAGTTTGTGTTACTAACTCAATATTCTTTGTGGTCAAATCATATGAGAGTAACACGGTGTGATGTTTTTAACTCCTCGGTGTGATGCTACTTTAATCACGCTGGTCTCAGATCAGCGCCACGAGCCGCTAACCTGCTCTGGAATCCCTCTCTCACCACTGAAACATCTGCATCTTCTCCAGTTTTCATGAGTGAAAAGTTTGACGCAGGAGTGCAAATAAAAACCCAACCACACAGAAACCCAACCATGCGGTTCTTTAAATGAAATATTGATTTTGTCCCCTCTATGAATGAATCTGCTGACCTCCACTCATCTTTCTAGAACCTCCCTTTTCTCACCGCGTCTTCCTCTGTGCTTAATAACAGAAAACATAAATACTAACGCGAGTGAAACCTGCTTAGAAAAGGGATGTTTGAGGAGCTTTGAGCAGTCATGTCTGTTCTCCGTGTCTTTGCCGTGTGCAGTTCGACATGCTGGAGATGGACCGTCTGGAGAGGAAGCTGGTGAATCTGCCTCTGCTGCAGGACGCGTCGTCCTACATCCCCGACACCGTGGACCTCACGGAGGACCCCATGGCCCGCGAATACTGGCTCTACTGCTTCGAGGACGCCCTGGACGGGGTACGATGCTGCGTCACGTTGTAGAGCACCATAGTGTGAAAGTCCTGACAGTCAGCGAAGGAAAAGAACACAACGATGACATTTTCTTTTCTCATCGTAAACAAGTGCAAGTTTTCATGACTTCCTTTTATGTTTCTGTGTGTGTGTGTGTGTGTGTGTGTGTGTGTGTGTGTTTCCCCGGAGCAGGTGGTGAAGCGAGCGTTGGCGAGTCAGCCCGACATGCCGGAGGCGGCCGAGCGAGCCGAGAAGTTCCGTCAGAAATACAGACACAAGCTTCAGACCCTCCGCCACCAGCCTTTGTGAGGACGTTTTTGTTTTTTTAATATCTGTCTGTTCAGAGGTTTGTTTCTAGTCTTTTCTTCGATTGGCTGCATTAGTTTCATGTTTTCTGCTGTTGTAAAAAAAGGGGAAGTCTGTTTAACTTTATGAGAATAAACTGCAGTGATTTGTTAAAAATAAAAACGAAAAACGCCATATTTTCAGAATCCAGCTTTGTATTTAAATGCATTTGTTAAAAGGTTAGTTTGATGTGAAGTAAAAACCGTGTTTCTGTGGCTAACGCAGTGCTTCTCTTCTCACCCAGTGCTTATGGATCGCTCACTGTCCGAAGTCTGTTAGACACGAGGGAACACTGTTTAAACGAGTTCAACTTCCCCGATCCCTACTCCAAGGTCTGAGCCCTTTCCTGTTTCCCTTTTCTTTCGGCGCTCCTTCTTAACAGCTGCTTCGCCTCTCATCTCATTATGTTTACAGTCTCCCAGCGGTTTTAAAAAATCTCATTTTGAAAAGCAGCTGCGCCGTATCTCCGTTGTCTCGTAGATTAAGCAGAGGGAGAACGACGTGGCTCTGAAGTACTACCAGAAGGCCGTGAAGTCCCTGGAGGAGCTGAGCTGGGAGGAGAGACAGTTCGCCCTGGTCCGGGGCGTCCTGGCGGGGAACGTCTTCGACTGGGGGGCCAAGGCCGTGTCAGAGTGAGCGGGGGGGTCGAGGGTTTTATAAACTGTGATTGGCTGCTGTGTTCTGTCAGCGTGAGGCTGGTGGGAGAGTTTAACAACCCGGGGTTAGACAGACTGTTGGCAGCATGGAATGAAATTAAAGAGAATAAAACAACCTATTAAAGTACGTTCAGGCTGCTTATCATGGTGGCTTATTAGGGGTTAAAAAAACAACAACAAATATATATATTTACTGAGATTTTAGGTGGAGAAAAAAACTCAAATTTAGTCATACATTTGTAAAAAAAACAACAACTTTGCAATCTAGTTGAGCAATACAGGAAATACTGGCTATTTTTAGCTCTAAATCAGTAAATTATCATCAACATCCGTACATTAGTGCATCAGGAACTACAACACGATGGACGGATGCAAGGATGCTGCTGTTAAATCTACAGGCAGTTCAAATGGGATTTGTAGTCCAGCAGGACACAATGGGACAGTGTGGAGCTCATAGAATATTTTCTCAGAAATTTGTGAGTTTCTTTGAAATTTCTCACTTAAATCTCAGAAAATATCCATGTTTTTGTTTCTCAGAGATGTAGGCTTTTAATTTAGTTTTATTTACTTAGAATATATATTTTCCTATCTTTTCTTTTTTCTTCCTACAATGGCTCTAATACACCGTCGTAGCTTACCATCCATCCAAGCCAAGCATTTAATTGTATCCCGGTGATTTAAGTTTCTGTTGGCCTTTTTGAGCCTTTGAGGGAGTCTTTTCACGGTAACCGTGGTAATCTCCTCTTTTGACTTCTAAAAGATCAGCGCCGGCACGCTGCTTCAACCAGAACGGTCCGTTTTGTGGAGAAAGGAGCTGATAAAGTTGTGTTAGGAGCAGACAAGCTGCTGTGGCCTTTCAAATATGGAGATTTACTCCGTTTTTATATCTTTGGCTTTTGGATTTGACAAATCTGGCCGATGAAACAACGATGATAATAATTAGTTGCAGCCTTTAGTCTCAATGTTAAGCAACGTTGGTGTTTGTTGTCTTTACTCTGTCTCATTTTTACCGTGTTGATGTCGTGCAGCGTCCTTGAATCCGATCCTGAGTTCGGGTTTGAGCAGGCCAAGAGACAGTTGGAAGGTATGTGTGTGTTTTTTAACCATTTAACTCGAGAGAAAACACACACATTGATTCCTAACTTGTTATTTCTGTCCTCAGAGCGGCCGTGGCTCGTCGACACCTACGACCAGTGGTTTGAGAGACTAAAGGTCAGACTCTTTCTCTTCGTTCTCAGTTCAGTCAGGTTGTTTTACCAGATTATTTCCTGTACTCAGTGATGAGTGTTTCTGTGTCGTGTCCTCTTGATGGTTAGAGCTTGAATACGATCCATCCTGGTCTTCTCTTGCAGGGTCCTCCTCATAAGTGTGCCTTGTTTTTCGTAGATAATAGTGGAGTAGACATCATTCTAGGCGTGATGCCTTTTGTCAGAGAGCTTCTCTCTCGTGGAACAGAGGTGAGGAACTCGAGTAACATGGTTTCGATAGTAACAGTTGATAAAAGGTGTTAATCCGACTCTTCTTCTTCTTCTTCTTCTTCTCTCCGCGTGGCGGCAGGTCGTGTTGGCCAGCAACTCTGGTCCGGCTTTAAATGACGTGACCAACGGGGAGCTGCAGATCCTCACCGAAAGCATCGCTGCTATGGATCCGGTCATTCAGTGAGTGTGACATTATATATAAATAAACTCCAGACCACAGCCTCTTTTTTAAAAACACATCATGTTATTTGTCTCGAGTAGCTTTTAAGATGTTGTTTTCTGTCTGATGTCATGATTTTACAGCTAAAGCCTTTTTAAGAATCAGTCAAAGAGGATCTTCTGTGACCTGTGGTGTGTTTGTGGTGCAGGGCCGGTCTGAGGGAGGACAGGCTGACGTTGGTCCAGAGTGGCTCCAGTTCTCCCTGTCTGGATCTGAGGTTGGTTATTTGGCTCTTCAGCCCACAATTACCCAGAATGCTTATCAAAGCGTGGCAGGAGGGTCAAGTTGCTGCACATTTACACTTTTAAAAGCTGGAACTCATGGAGGTGTCTCCCCTGTCCTCTCCCCTAGTCGTCTGGACAAAGTGCTGGCGATGGTGGTGAGGGAGAGAAAGACCGACCTGGTGATCATCGAGGGGATGGGCCGAGCCATCCACACCAACTACTACGCCATGCTGAGCTGCGAGAGCCTCAAGATGGCCGTCATCAAGAACTCGTGGCTGGCCGACCGCCTGGGAGGGAAGCTGTTCAGCGTGGTCTTCAAGTACGAGGTGCCGGCGGCCGGCCACCACACGGCGGCGCTGACGCCCTAGTGAGCGCCAGGCTGAGCGCCGGGAAGGACAGAACGCCGAAGTCGAGCAAAAAACCGGGGAAACGGATAAGCTCTGAATGTAAAGGTGACGTCCGAATGACTGATCGCTAAGCTGATTGTAAAACAAACAAAAAAAAAGAGTAAGAGGGGATGGATGACGGGGAGGTTTTTAAATTTAAAACGTTGATTTGAATGCTCGGTTCATGCAGGTCTCTGTCCCAGATCTGCTTCCATCGCCATCACATCGATCTCATCCGGCGTCTGCTGGATGTTTTGAATGCAAAGTCCACAAACTTTAACAGACTGTTATGACAGATGAGATCTTCAGCTTGTAGAACAAAATCAATGAAAGGACTTCATTTTTTTTTTTTTTTTGCATCAGAGAGAGAGAGAGAGAGAGAGCTTTCAGCGAAAACACTTTTCACACAAAAGTGTATTTAATGTGCCTTGAGGCAAAATGCAATAAATGCAATGTTCACTCAGATTGATTTTAATTCCTGTTTAAAAAGGTGGAACACAATTCTTTTATTTTGTTTCACAGCGATTTCATCCTCCAGACAAGTTCCCCAGGGTTTTAATTGTTTTTTTAGTTTGTTGTTATTACTGCCAGGGAATTAATCGATGATTTAGTCACTAATCATTGTCACCTGTGTAGCTGTTATGGTGGCATCAGGGAAAATGTTTGATCAGTGGGGAGAAGCAGCGCTCGGTCACACGGAGAGGTTTGGTTCTCCACAAGGTGGCAGTATTCTACTGTGACACTCTTCACCTCTTCTTCTTCTTCTTCTTAATAATATGATGATTTCTCAAATCTTTACCACGGTGCTTGGTGTCGACATTAACACTGCATATTTCAGGTTAAATATATTCCAACTGGATCGCCTGTAATTAACTGGCATGTATAAGTGAAAGGTGTATTCCATCCCTAAAAAAACAACAAAGAAGCAATCTTTGGAAGGCAATAATCCTAGTTGTAACATCAAAACACCAAACTCGAGGCAGGATGTGATTTTTTTTTTAAATTTTATTTAAAAAAAAAGCTTCGTCGTGGAGTGAAAATGTTTCCCAAAGTTACAGTTGCTTGACACGTGGACTCAAATTGCAATATAGTATTTGTCATGTACATACAGCGCGTGGTATACGAGTGTGTTAAAATGAAATCTGAGATATGTTTTCATCTCAAGCTTCATCTGCAGTCGGACACACCATGCACCACCGTTGTGTGAATTATTCTCCTGACAATCGATTTTAATTAAACGGTGAAAACCTTTTATTTTATTCCCTTTTCTTTTTAAATGTGTGTTCATTTCCCAGCATGTGTCGGGGAGGGGAGGGGGGGGGGGGGAGGGGGGTTCAGGGGGCAGTTGAAAGTTGTCCCACATTTAAAAAAGAAAGGAAAACTCCAACCTGCCCCTGGCGGTGTAAAAGCTCGGCCCCCTGGTACGTGGTGGGTGATTCCTGCTGGGGAGCTGTGGGCTGATAATGCATGAGGGAGGGGGGGAGCTGGCAGGGGGTCCTCCTGCTTTTCCTCTGGCTCATCACTCTGACTGCCAAAACACACACACACACACACACACACACACACACACCAGCTCTCTGCAGGGTTCAGTGCCATGCTAACGTATGTATGCGTCCTTCCAGCGTCGTCACACATCGTCTCTGCAGGTGAAGCAGAACTCACATTTATTCAGCTCACTCTGAATGCACAAACGTACACTTTTTTAAAAAATTTTTTAATCTCCTTATTCCTGCAGTAGCAGCTCAAAGCGGGACGAACCATTCTTCATAACTTTTTTTTTTGCCAATTCCAAGTCTCCTCACTGATTCCAGAGCAGCCTGAGAACGGCTTGCATAACACTCATTACTGTAGTTACACCAAACAGTGATTTTTCAGTAACAATAACATCAATTTGATGGGTCATGTGACCTGAAACCTACAATACTGAACTCTTTGTTTCGTGGTGAAGCATGTGCACAGTCGTAGACTGCAGACAGGAAAACAAGGACAAACAGACGGAGCATACAGATCAGGTGGCTTAACTAGCAGCCGAACGCTTCCCATCCCTGCGCGGTGCATCTTAATCTAAACTCTGCTGCGACATTCAGACAATGTCGGATATCCCGAGTCATAAAAGCTTCCAATTATGGGAAACGTTGACTCTTACTGTAATATAGTCTATTAATGTCTCCTTGAGCAGAGAACGAAGCACTCTCTCTCTGCGTTTGTTGTAATTCGAGCTTCTTCCTGGTTTTTTGTCGACATAGCCGGGGACGGCCGAGCGTGCACGTGAGCAGGGCGTGCTCACGTGCACGCTCGTACACCGGGTTACAGCTGATAACGCCAGCGTGATCGCCCTCCGGTTGCCCCTCATGTAAATGCTGCCTCTTTTTTGCAGCAGTTCTCACTGTTAGCTGCAAGAAGCCGGCTCAGCCGTGTTGAGAGGCGATAGAAATGCTCGTACATTTAGCAGCTTTTGAAGTGGATTTCTATGAAAGTAGATGAGTCCACTCTGGATTAGTGGTTTCTTTAACCTCCTTACTTTTAAATTCTGCTTCTCTGCTGGCTTTCGGGATGGTTTTCATGCCCTCTCACTCACAGCTGCTACACCAATCTCTAATCCTTGTTGTTTATTTTCCTCCCCAAACTTTTTCTTCTTTTCTTACATCTCAGTGTGAAGGTTTTTTTTTTCTTTCCCCAGCTACTCCAAAATGTTTCCACGTACAACCCATGGAGGGTGGGAAGGACCAAATCCAACACAAGCCCATCCTTTCAAGCTGAGAGTAAACTCGGGATCACCTGCAGCTCTACTGTCCGTGGCGATGCTGTTGTTTTGATTCCAGCGCTGGTTGCCACCGACAACGAGACTCCAATCATGATCTCACAAGGAGCTGCAGGGGGTCCCCATTCAAATGCCACTTTGCACTTTCACAGGGCTGTGTGCATGTCTCTGCTGCGAGCATGAAGCAATATGTGGAAATATCAGCTTCGAAATGGAAGCAAACAGCCTTATTGTAATTTTAATTACCAGGAATATTCATTATGAAGGCGTCTCGTTGGAAGGTCTTCACCCAGTAAACATGGATTAATAATGAAGCTTGTATTTGCATCCAATAATCCCACTCCATACACATTTCTTATTTTAAATCTGTAATCTCGCTGCAGCAGACCCCCCCCCCCCCCTCACTAAGTGGCATGTCAACATTGTTTGGAGTGAAAACCAAACGAGTGTAAAGCTTCAATAACACGACACTAGTCAAGTTTTTAAATGTCAACCCCCCCCCCCCAAGTGATTTCCCCCAAATATAACGGCGTTAAATCTGTCGGCTCTCGGTGTAGATTTAGGATTTAGTCTCGCTGGCAGCCGGACGGAGACACAACGGGACATGAAGAAGAGCCGCTTCAGGGTTTCTCTGCAGAGGACGTCCAACCGAACTCGCTGCTGAGACTCACTGAAGGTTCCTCCTTTATTTCATTATTGATCCACGTTGAGGAATAAACACAAAGCCACATTTATTTTTCTTTCTTAACATTTAAAGATGTTTTTGTGGAAGGGGATCCTGGAGACGCCTTCTGTGGCGTCAACCACAGAAGCAGGTCTGCCTGTCTGCCTGTCTGTCTGCCTGTCTGTCTGTGGATGGATTTAGTGTTCATGTCCTCAGCATCTCTAAAATCCTCTCCAAGGTCCCTGATGGATTTCTGCAGGAGAAGTTCTTCCACCCCCAAAATAATAATAATAAAAAAACATATTTTTTGTGGATTTTACAGTGTTGCATTGTGGGTCATGTTTTACATCACATTGTGGAGAGGTTGGCCTTGTGTCAGAAACTCATGGGCGCTGATCCTTTTTCTCTTAAACAGTATGTTTGATGCTAAATCTGTGGTGAACTAATAATGCAGGATGGATGGAACTGACCCTAGATCGGCCTTTTGGACATAAAACTGACCCTAGATCGGCCTTTTGGACATAAAACTGACCGTAGATCAACCTTTTGGACGTATAAACTGACCCTAGATCCGCCTTTTGGACATAAAACTGACCCCAGACCCGACTTTTGGACATAAAACTGACCCTAGATCCGCCTTTTGGACATAAAACTGACCCTAGATCAACCTTTTGGACGTATAAACTGACCCTAGATCCGCCTTTTGGACATAAAACTGACCCCAGACCCGACTTTTGGACATAAAACTGACCCTAGATCCGCCTTTTGGACATAAAACTGACCCTAGATTGGCCTTTTGGACATAAAACTGACCGTAGATCAACCTTTTGGACGTATAAACTGACCCTAGATCGGCCTTTTGGACATAAAACTGACCGTAGATCAACCTTTTGGACGTATAAACTGACCCTAGATCGGCCTTTTGGACATAAAACTGACCCCAGACCCGACTTTTGGACATAAAACTGACCCTAGATCCGCCTTTTGGACATAAAACTGACCCTAGATCGGCCTTTTGGACATAAAACTGACCCCAGACCCGACTTTTGGACATAAAACTGACCCTAGATCCGCCTTTTGGACATAAAACTGACCCTAGATCGGCCTTTTGGACATAAAACTGACCCTAGGTCGGGCTTTTGGACGTACAGGATGATGATGACACCGACACACCTCCTCTAAACCTCCGTCCTGGTCTCCGCTTGCATTGGGGGGCCGAGAGAGAGAGAGAGAGAGAGAGAGAGAGAGAGAGAGAGACCCAGTCAAGCCCTCCCCAACACACGCGGACGCGCAGCCGAGAGCGCGCACCCGTAGCAGGTGGTGGCGACTCTCCTCCTCCTCCTCCTCCTCCTCCTCCTTCTCCTCCTCCTCCTCCTCCTCATAAGAAGCAGGAGCCGGTCCGGATGCTCGGCACATCCCCGGGGCGCGGAGCGGAGGAGAGAGCGGACTACAGAGCTGCTGCCGTGCGTCGGTCCGGTCCGCTGTCAGCCCGCAGCTGCTGTCCGAACCAACAAACAACAACAAAGGGAGACAACAAACAAACAAACAAACACACGCGGGTAAGGAGCGATTCTCTTTATTCCCGCTGGGATTTACGGGTTTATTCGCGGAGCGTGAACGCACCAGCGTCCTTTCCTTTAATGAGTTCACAGCGACTTTAATTTAAACCGTTTAATACCCATTATTTAACGGTTCTGATACACTGGATTGTCTGAAGGGGATCCTCATTAATATTATGGGTTTATTATTACAGTTGCTTTTTTTTATTAAAAGCGCTAAATAGGGAACTGTGCTGATTTCTGATCTGCGCGTAAAAACGCATCAATGTCGCATCTTAATAATGCCACAAAAGTTCAGAACTTCTCTGATGCGGAACGGTTCCGGTTTGGCTGATTAAAAGAGAGAGAGAGAGAGAGAGGGGAGAGAGAGGTTTGATTTGGCTCGACGCCGGTAATCAGGTGAACTTCGGGGATGATGCCGGTGTTTCCCGCAGCTGTGACTTCGCCGCGGGGATTTACTGGATGAATGCCGAGGAGAATCAGAAGAGATTGCAGCCATTATCTCTTCCTGACAGCTCATTGTTTGCTCACCAAAGACGGTGTGAAACGGCACGCGCGTGCACGTGCGCGCGTGTGCGTGTGTGCGGAAGGAAGGGGACGGATGGATCAGGGCGAAGAAGACTGAAGTCTCGGTGTGACACCGTGCAATTACACGTGCAGCTGCAAAGGAGCAATATCTGTGGAGCCACATTAAAGGGTCGGTGTTAATTAATAGCAAGTCAATCAGCAGGGGGAAGCCTGCGAGGGATCAGGAGTGAGGGAGGGAGGGGGGGGACCCCCCACAGTGAGTCGACCTGGGGCCAAAAACAGCTCACACTCACTTAGAAGTGGATCATATGAACATTTAAAGGGTAACCTAAATCATTTGATGCTCCAGTGGAAATTAATTTAGTGTTTTCTCCCCGAAAAACAAAAAAAAGTGCATTTTCGTCATCAAGAACATCCAGTGGGAAAACAAAAATACTATTTATTGTCTTTAATCTGTCCTCCTGAGTTCAGCATCCGTCCGGTCGCCTCCCTTTCAACAGGGGAGAGAGGAGGGGAGAGAGGAGGGGAGGGTTTGGGTTCATATAATGCGTTTACATGCTTCACTTGATCATCTCTAAACACCAGTGCCCCCCCGCTGACCCGTCAAACTGTTCCCATGCGGAGCCTCCGGACCCGGACCCAGGTGTCCGGATTTCACGGGTCAGCAGAGAACAAGTTGTTGTTGTTGTCGTCCTCAGAAATAAAAGACACCACGGACACTTTGTTCTAATTAAGATAAATCCTCCCTCTCACTCTCTCTCCCGCTTCCATTCCTCCCTCCCTGTCTCTCCCCGGCGTTACATCTCATTTTCTCCTTTCCTCTCAGTTTCTCACCCCTCCTCCTCCCCCCTTTGTCTCACCCGTTCCCTCTCCTCTCTGTGGGAAGCCTCTTCTTCATGCTTCTGGTGCCGTTTGTGTCTCACTGCGTTTCTGGAACATGCCTCCATGTGGGTGTCTGGAGGAGCTTCCCCCCGCTGTGACTGTGTAGAAGTGTGCATGCACTGATTGTCCCGCTGTGTGTGTGTGTGTGTGTGTGTGTGTGTCGCTGTGCCTCAGTGACAATGTTGTGGGTCTCGCCCCACATCTGTTGTACCTGAGACCAAATTACCAGCGAATCATTTGGTGTTTCCCTGCTCTCTCGCTCCGGCTCACTTGCTGACAGATGGACCTTCCTTATGGCTCTTGTTTTGTGTGTGTGTGTGTGTGTGTGTGTGTGTGTGTGTGTGTGTTCGCTGTCCAATACACACCTAAAAACAAGAGTGCAACCCCCCCTCCCTCCCCTCTCGTATCCCAACGATGCCGTTTGCGTAGGATTTCGGGAGACAAAGCACTTCTGATCCTGCTGAAGTCAGTCGTATTGGCCCTCGAGGAAATGAAGAGTTTTATGGCGTCGGCTGCAGCTCGGCTGAGGTGTTCATTAACCGGAGCTGTGATCCGGGCTTGTTATTTCAGCTGATATTTATGATAATTGGTTGGTGTGTGTGTGTGTGAACGAGAACCTATTCCACCCCGAGACCAGAGGATACTAAATCCTCTGTTTGTCACAACGGATACATGATATTATGACTATATTGAATTTGTCGTCTTGTAATCCGGACACGGCTGAATCAGAAAAAGGAGGTCATCAGCTGGTCCCAGGCCTGCGTGTAACAATGAACTTCCTGCAGAGAAAATAAATGGAATTGTCCCGGATTTTGTGTAACAAACCGGATACAACGTGTGAATTGGGAGCCCCACCTGTTTCTTTTTTGTGCTAAGCTAATTAGCCTCTGGCCTCTTGGTGCAGTTATTGATCCCAGTGTGTGGGCCGGAGGAGGAGAGGAGGAGAAAAAAAGGGGGAGAAAGTGTGGAAAGGTGTGAGGTGGACCCCCGGCTGGCCGGAGGTCTTTGTTTGCTGGATCCTTATGGCCCCGCTGGTTGCTACGAGATAAAACAACAGGAGCAGATGGTTCCTGGAGGTTCGGTGTCACAGCAGGTGAAGCTCAAAAAGATGCACACGCACACACACACACACACACACACACACACACACACACCAGTTTAATACCAGGGTTGCCTCGCTCCTCCCGGGTCCACAAGTATATTTTTTGATGGGGTGTCACCGCCATGCTTAAGGGACGGAACAATTGATCACAGAGTGGGGGGGGGGGGTCTCTGATCTCATCTGATCTTAATCATCAACCCTCCTGTAGTGCCCCCCCCCCCCCCCCCTTGCAACTTCTTTTCAACACAGCTACCTTCATACTTATCACACTCTGCTCTCAGTCATGTTCCCATGGCGGCCTGTGCTTAGAAAAGACACACACACACACACACACACACACACACAAATAATAAACAACAAAACAAAATAAACCAATTTTAGCTCCCCCGCTCTGGCTTCCTTAAAAAAAAAAGGTATAGACTTGATTTTGAGACGTAATTATATTTTCACATCGTGTCTCCGGAGGTTTCCGCTTGTTTCCGCTGAGCTCAGACATCCATAAACTCCATAAACTCCATAAACTCGGCGTTTCAAACCCCCCGGATCGACCGAGGTCAAAGCGAGGTGTTTGAACTTGAATTTGTTTGTTGCTTTTCACGCGATGACGCAGTAGATTTCCCTCGAGCGTCCTCCGCTCCTCTAGCAGCCCGACGCGTGACGTGCACATTTTTATTGCATGGTCTGTTATTGCAGTAAACATGTCTGAATCTCGGTCATGCAGGTCGTCATGGTAACCTTTGAAAGCTTCGTCGTAGGCGACTGGAAGAAGACGTCTCAAGCAGGATACATTTAAACACTTTAGGTCAAATTATCTTTGTTGTTTGTTATTTTGATTCACAAACTTTCCTCATCAAGCGTTTGAATCTGTTGTTTTTTGTGCATTTAGATGCAAATGTGTTCGTTATCTTGCAGCTTTTTGGGGGGTTCGGTTCAGACCAGTACGTGGACTTCAAAGGATTAAAGAATTGAAGGAGACTCTCAGCTGATGATTGACAGATTATTATGAATTATTATTATTAACTGGAGAGCGTTAGCAGCAAACCACGGCTTTGTAAAGATACAGTCGGGTCTGATTGTTGTTCAGAGCTTCTCCTGGTTTGTTGACACAGCCAGCCTGCTGTTAGTACATGTGAGCGTGCACTGCTCTCATACAGGAGTTTGTACTGTTAGCATCGTTAGCACCGTTAGCACCGTGAGCTATGAGCTGCCATGAGAGCCAATAGAAACACTCAACCTCGTATTAAGTACATTTAACATTAAAAAAACACCCCATTAGATCTGAGTGTTTGATTGATAGCAGGAGATTGTGATTTAAATATTATATACAGAAATACTTCAAACCAGTGACAAGAGAGTTCACATAAAAACTCGTTCTCCTCTTCTTAGACGAGAGGAAAATTGACAAAACAGAGCAACATATGCAAGAAAAAAGTTTTCATGCAATCAGAACAGTGTGATTTGCATCCCTAACATCAGAACACGTTCTGTGTAATCAGAGTTCACGTTGAACTGTTAATTAAAAATCAAACACTTCTTATATCATCTGCATATTATCTACCCGTCACTGTTTCAACGCTGGAAACGCTGGATTATCAGATTCGGGGAAAACGAGAGACGGTTTTCGGTTTCCCATCGCCTCGGTAGCAGATGCTCGCCCCGCTGTGCCCTTCTAGCAACACACACACAACACACACACACACACACTCTGGCAGGAGGCCGAGGTTGTTTATCACACACACACACACACGAGTGTGTGTGCTTAAAGCCCCGGAATGCCACCCAGCGAGCTCCATTATCAGCCCTCATCCTCGGCGCTCCTCAGAAAACGGACCACCTGTTGGCGCCACATGAAAGTGAGAGAGAGAGGACAAACAGGGCTCTCGCTCGCCCCGCTGCTCCCTCACATGACAGGTCTATTCAGGCCTGGAGATGTGATGGGGGTTGACGTTTTCTATGGAGGCATTTTCTTTTATGTTTGGGAAATTAATTTGACAAAAAAACGGGGGATTGTGGCTTTTTTTAGCTTGTGTTTATTCTATTTCTGCAAACATTACGAGCATTAATCCTCGATGGAAGAATCCTGAGAATCTCGCTCACATTAAAGGGATATTATACCAAAACATTTAACTTAGTCTGTGATTCTCAATGGGTACATTTTGTTGTTGTAGTTTCTATAAAGCATAGAGGTCAGTAGATGTGAGATGTGTTAGCTTAGCTTAGCACAAAGACTGGAAACAGCTAGCGTGCCACATCGTCATACCAGAACCTCTAAAACACGACTTAATGTACTTTATGTTTCTGTACTTTGTACAGAAAACGGATTCATATGGTTGTATAAAGGGAGATGTGCGGGACTATTTTCTTGGTCAAACAACTTCATTTTCTTTGACTCTTGTTTCTAATCGTTCCCAACAGACATTCCCGATGATGTCATAGAGAGAGGTGGGAAACACTAATCCTTTAAATGTGGTGATAATGTTGTTCCGATCGTCTCTTCTGGACGGTTTTCGTAGCGCACTTGGAACAAAAAGTGGCAGAAGTAGCTTTGTATTGAAAAAAGGAAAGCAGCTCTGAAGTTCCTTCACTTTTTTACACGTTTAGCATCGAGAAGAGAAATGAGGTTTAACTTGATTACAGAGCTTTAGTGCTGCTGGTGCTGATTTGTCTTGAGACGGATCCACGCTAGCAGTTTCCCCCTGTTTCCAGTCTTTATGCTAAGCTAACTAGCTGCTGGCTGTAAGAGGGAGCGGTGACTTCCCGGGGAAATAACAACTGGAATTGTTGGATTTACACAAAACAAAGCTGTTATAACACTTAATTGAGCGTAACAGCTGCTTGTTGGTGGGTTTGTCACCTTTAGATGGTGCTAAGCTAGCAGTCTCCCACCTGTTTCTTATGCTAAGCTACGCTAATTTGACTTCATATCTCCTCATCTAAGTCTTTGCAAGTGAGTGGATGAACCTGCAGGTTCTCCCAAAAAGTTGAAGTTGCAATAATGCAACTTGAGCGTATTCGCCTCATTCTCGTCGTCATGTGTCAATCCTGGCTAAACGACCCCTGACCCCCCCCCCCCCCCTCCTTCCTCTGACACTCTGTTTGGAGATAACGGTCTCACCTCAGCAGCCCGTCTCACACACTTGTTTGCAAACTGCACAGCTGGTCGAACTCCCAGAGGCGGTCTGCCTCTAAATCCCTCAGGGCGCCGCCTGCACTCGCACTGCAAATCTCCCCCGGCATCAGCAGCATAGTCTCCCACACACACACACATACACACACACACACACATACACACACATACACACACACACACACACACACACACCCACACACACACACACTAAAAGACCCACTGTAACCCTGAAAGATGTGTGATTAAAACTTGGTGTGATGAAAGAGCAGAGACCTGATCAACCCCCCTAACTCGCCCTCATTGACACACACACACACACACACACACACACACACACCCCCCCACACACACACACACACACACACACACACACACACACCATCGCCAGCAGCAGCTCAATACTTCTCGCTCATTGATTTTCTGTCGGCCCTGCGCCGCCGTTTGTCTCCGAACACAAAGGAGTCGCCGCCACGCCACCATAATGGCGTCGTGTGTGTCCGTGACGACGGATTGTCTGAGCTCATTAAAGCGGAGCACCAAAACAAGTAAATGGTGTTTTTGGAGACGAGGCCACGCCGCGTCGTCGTACGTTACATGACAGAGTTGAGAGGCGTGATGTGATTGAAAATGGCGTGATAATTTGGATTTTGAGAAGTGTGTTCACTCTTTACGCTCTTTACCCCATTTCAGCTGTCATTGGTTGGTTTATTCAGTCATGTGACTCAAAGATCATCACAGTAAACACAACACTACCATCACCATCCTTTAAAAAACATCTCATACAGAAATCATAATTAAATAGACGTAGAAAATGACCATAACCATCGATATTTACTCAGGAAATATAGATACAAAAAAGAAAGAAGAGGTAATATTGTTTAGTTTTGCATCTTTGATGTTCCATAGTCACATGACTCATCATCACCCTGATAAAGATCCAGATGTCTTCTGATAATTAAATATCATAGAGTTTCAGAGGAATTGTGTTGATCATCATGTATCCTTTGTTTTATCTCTTTCTCCCTTTTTGAAAATAGAATAAATGTATTTTTTGGTTCCCGGTCAGCGACAGCTGTGGTTCTTCTTCTTCTTCTTCTTCATTTTATTTATAGAGCACCTTTCATACATGAACATGTAACACAAAGTGCTTTACACATCAAAAAAGAAAAGAAAAAACAATTACAAATAAAGCCCCTCCCTCCCACCCTCCATACTACACACGCACACACACACAAACACACACACCTACACACTCTCACTACTGACAATAGGGAGACATGGCATGACACTGATGATTGAGGAAACGCTATCTTTGGGGCCATCCACACTGGGAGGAGTCGCAGGCTGTGCCACAGGGGGCACCAGTGCCCAGGCCCCCCGACACCGACAGACAACAGTCAGCCGGGCCGAAGGGACCCAGGGACAGCACCCCCAGCAGCAGGCCAGACACAGCTCCCAGTGTGGAAGACCCCCCTGAGGAAACACTGGAGTTAAAGCTAAAAACTAAAACACATGAAAAAATAAGTGACCAGCTTAATAAAAGATAATAAAGATAGTAACATAAAACAATATCAATGATAAGTAAAACAACTAAAATTATTTAAGATCAATATCATCTAAAAACAAGATAAAAGCAAAAATATGAAATAAGATAAAATCACATAAGAACGTTAAAGAATTTAAAATACTAGTTAAAAGCCTGATTAAAAAGGTGTGTCTTTAACCTTCCTTTAAAAATATCAACTGTCTCTGCGGTCCTGAGGCTCTCTGGCAGGCTGTTCCACAGGTGGGGGCCATAGTAGCTAAATGCTGCCTCACCATGGGTTTTAGTTCTGGGATTTGGTATGGATAAAAGGCCAGTGCCGGAGGACCTCAGGGTCCGCGAGGGGTGATATGGTAAAAGCAGGTCAGCTAAATAAGAGGGCGCAAGGCCGTTAAGACATTTAAAAACGAGTAAAAGAACCTTAAAATCGATCCTGAAGCGTACGGGGAGCCAATGCAGCGACGCTAAAACTGGTGTAATGTGCTCCCGCCCTCTGGTCCTCGCCAGCACGCGTGCGGCTGAGTTCTGTAATAGTTGGAGATTTAAAGTACTCTTTTTGGGAAGACCAGAGAGCAGGGCATTACAATAATCTAAACGACAGGAGATAAAAGCATGCATCAGTACCTCCGTACTGGCCTGAGAGAGAAACGGGCGGTTGGAGTTGTTCGGTCTCAAACGTGATATCTCAGGAACGCCACCTGGACGTAGATTAGATTATAGGGGTCAAAGGTCAAGGTCCCTGTGACCTTAGAAAACATATTCTTGGTAGGCGTGCTTGACCAAAACTCATTCATGTGCCAATTATGGCTTTCACCCAAATATCTAAAGGATATAACGATGAAGTGATGACAGTTGGATAGACGTGGATGTAAATTACAATGTTTTGAATGCAAATAAACCTTAAACTGACATTAAATCTCATTTAAATTTCTATTTTTTATTTAAATAAATGTAGCTTGATAGATCAGATCGGAAAATAAAAACATAAAAACTTCTTCCAGTCGGCACAGATGAGTTGATTCATGTAATGAATGGTCGGATGAAGGACGCGCTGCAACGTCTCATAGTGAGTAAACCATGAAGGTACATGAATGAATGCTGGGAAATAATTTCTATTAAAAAAGTGTCCGTCCAGCTCTTTCATCGCCTCCTCAAACGGAGTCCAGAGGACCTGGAGAGGGATGCAGTCTGAACTCCTGATGGGTGATGGGACTAATGAAGACTTCTGCATTAAACACCTGTGGGTTGGAGTAAATAAGTAAATAAGCCGGGAGGTTTTGCTGCCAGGATGAACGCCGTAGCTGCTGATTATTCCTTATTAGTCTCTGAGAGGCTGCATACTTTCTGCTTTGAGCTTAATGTTAACGTCGGCCTGCAAACAAGCTCACAAAGTCCAAAATGAATGCGTCTGGATTCATATTCATGTCTCCTGTGTTAAATGCATAATTCAAGAAGAACAGAAGAAAACCACTTTTTCCTGAAGGCCGCAGAAACAACTGAAAAAGGCCCGGTGAATGGGAACTCCCCAAACCTGCCTCACAAATTACCTCCACCCAAAGAAAGTCAGATTTTGTATTTTTTCTTAAATAAATAACTTAAAGGAGGTTTCAGTGTCAGTTATTTGAATCTAGTTGCAAATGGAACGTGCAGTGCAGTATTGAGATCAAGGGATTGCGTTTTTCAGATCCATCCGTCGCTCCTCCCAAGTCCAAATATGGTCATTTTGATTCGTTGGTCGCAAAAGTTCCAAAATGCCAATTTGCTAATCTTCAAAAGGGTAGTCCACGACCTGACGGTTCTTCTACAGTGTATGATTGAGGTGTATTGTCTCTCCAGCAGGTGGCGCTGTGCTGGACACACGATGGCTCTCTCCTGGAGTCTCCTCCTGGCCTTCCTGTTTGCCACCATGACGCTGTCTCACGGCGCCGAGCCCGGAGCTCCTCACGGCAAGAGGCGACAGGCACAGAGCTCGGCGGGCGGCGGCGTGAACGCCCTGCAGCACCCTCTACAGGGCCACCGCTACGGCAGGGAGCGCGGAGGGCACGGGGGCCAGGGGCCCCGCGGGGCTAAGGGCGGAGCCGGGCTGCTCTCCGCCCACCGACCCATGCACCCGCTGAGCCGGCCCGAGGACGACGGGACGGGGCTGGAGAGCTTGAGCCCCGTCAGGCTGGAGATGGGACCGGGCCGGGACAGGGACCGGGTCCGCATGAGCATGAAGGGTCCGTCACAGACCCGGGAAAACCAGCTGCTGGGGACACGCAAAGGGAGGGGCCACGGCAACGGACATGGACACCATTTTGAGCACCGGAGACAAGGGAGTCGGCGCGACAAGGAGCGGCACGCGAAAGGTGAGAACACTAAATAATAACAATGAATGTTATGATTGTCGATGCCGTCAATAAAATAGATCTGATGATAATATAACCAACTATATTTGTGAGCCAAACCGTACAGAGACACATGGTGCATTCAAAGACCAGTTTAGTACACCAGCAAAATATATTATATGTCCTAGTACGTAATCCTCCTACATCTGGTTCCACACCGACGTGCTTCCCTGGTTGTCCTTCCCCCACAATCCTCTGCACAGCAGATATACGAGCAAGAGGGTCAAAGGTCAAGGTGCGAGGCTATGATGAGGTATTCCACAGTACTGTACTCTGCTACGGCCGCTGCAGTATGAACTACAAACCAAATCTGATCTAATGAGGAAGTCGTTCATTAGAAATATGATGATGTCACTGTAACGTTTTTTCTCCTCGCAGGTTTCCTCCCCGAGCCGGAGCTCAGATCTGCGTTTAAGGACAGAGACGTGTTGGAGGATCCTCCCTCCTCCTCCTCCTCCTCCTCCTCCTCCCCCCACTCCCTCAGCATGACCCCGCCCGGTGACACCCCCTCCCCCATCGCCGGCGTCTTTGGCTCCGGCTCCTCCATGGTTACCACGGTGATGAACGAGCATCCCCCAACACTGCCCCCGGCCTCCACCAAACCCCAGGTAACCCCCCAACGAAAACCCAGGCGCTTATTAGAGGGCTGTTTTCCGGAATAAAAAATGCCCGCTAAGCCTCAGAGCTCGTCCTGGAGATGAACGGGAACGGGAAGGTGAATCCCGTCACCTCGTGTTTGATAGATCTGGGGTCCGTTTCACAAAGCAGGTTTAGTGAAAACCTTGAGTTAGTTAACCCTGAGATGAGGGAAACTCTGGTTTTTCGGTTTCACAAAGCCAGTTCAGCATAAATCTGAGTCAGTTACCCGGGTAACATGCTCCGTGAAACTAACCTGCTCGCTAGCAGGTTTGCTTCAACAAACCCTGAGTTTCTCCCTACATGTCTCCGCCTTTTTCCGGAATCTGAACCAACTCTGAAAAAATATGCCGTCCTTTCATCGTCAACCTAATCGATACGGAAATAAAAGTGATTCTAGCAGCTTTGCATCGGGAGAGGATTTCGATTACCTTTCCTTTCAATCACATTAGATATTATCTAAACAATATTCTCCGACATTTTCAACATTTCATATCGCGGACATAATCCGCAACCAGATTCTTTGCGGGGGTAGTGTTTTTGCGAACGGGAGATTTATGAAATGTTTAAGTATATTCCTGTGTTTAAATACCTGCTTATATTTACTGTTTAATATGTGAAATATGATTAAAATCATATGCCTTAGTCAACGTATTTGCGCAATATACTTATGCTTAATTTTCAACTGAAGCCACTTTCTTTCTGTGCCTGGGGGGGATTACACCCAATAAAAATAATAATTTATTTGTTGCGCTACTTTGTGAACTACAGGAATTGAACTGCTGTCACCTGCACCATAGGCAGCGTTGCTAACCATTACACCACAGTGTTGCTGTGCAAGTCTGAAAATAAAGACTTATTACCTTTAGATCAATTGACTGTTTCATTCAGTTATACACATTAGATCGGGCAGTAAATGTCTGCCATGCCAACTATCGCTACTTTGCTGCAGTTACGGTGCTCCGCTTTCTCAGGATGAGCTCGTTTTCTACATAAACACTCGGTAATATCTAATGACGCTCTCCCCGTTGCCATGGTGAATCGTAGTATCGGAGCTCCATTGATGATGGCTTTGTAGAGTCGGCAGGCACGCGCGTAACTCAGAGTTTACATACTCAGAGTTGAGTGAACTAATTCAAAACCGCTGTTCTGAAACCGAAAACTCAGAGTTTCCCATCTCAGAGTTGTTCAACTCAGAGTTCAGGGTTAGGTTCAGAGTTTGTTGAACCTGCTTTGTGAAACGGGCCCCTGGCTGAGCTCCACATAATAACACGAGGCCTCTGGGATCAAACCCACTCAGTCCAGCAGTCGTTCCTGAAACTACCGTCCTGTGCCTTTATTAAAACACAACGGACGTGAACACGAGGAGGTTTTTATTCATTTATTTTTGGTGTCCGACTCAACAAAACAGCATTTATATGGGAAAAAAACAAGTTTTCTCAAGCCTCCTTGAATCCTAACAAACGAGCCTCCGTTGTCGGGTGAAATATATCGGCTTGATTGACAGCTGTTTAGACGGTTAAGATGGGAAATAAATTCACTGGTTAGATCATAATATTGGTGAAAATTTCTATTTCTGTAGTTTATTGGACTATTCTCATTGATTATCATTGAAAACGTAATAACTGTAAATGAGGGATAATTAGCACAGAAGGCTAATTTCCATCCGTTGTTCCCAGCCAGATGTTGAAAAAGGCACCTTAAACATTCAACGTTTATTCATTTATTTTTAATGTGAGTACAGTTTTGAAGACTTTGAGTATTTCTGCTTTATATTATATTTACTCCACTACAGGGAAAATACTGCACTTTGTACACATTTGACAGATTTAGTTATATTGCTTTTCTATTTTTTAATACAAATGATGATTTGATTTTCCTCGAATACAAAGTACAACATTTACATGACATAAAATAGATAAATAATATCCCAGAAAATAAATATAATATCATTGAAGATCGAGGAAACTATGCTTTTAATGTCCTGCCTCTTCTTTACATGATCATGTTTCATAAAGCTCATATTGTTGTGAAATAGTCATTATCCGAACATGAGAAATATATCCAAAACAATAACAATAAGCGATCACAAGCGACGCTGCATCAGAGCATCCTAGTGAAATAACTTCAACATGAAAGTGATGTTCACATTAATACATACAATATTTATGATGCAGTAACATAACGTATATATTATTCTGCAATGGGAAGTACTTTTGTGCTTCATCTTATAAATAATGATAATTATTGGCCTGCTTGTTTTTTAATGATACAGCAAATTATTGCTTTACAATGAAACCTTCGTCGTTTTCCTCATGACGTATTTCACTTTTGACCTCCTGGAGTTTTTCAGCCTTTCCACTGATTTTCAGTCGTTTTTTTGGTTGCATGTTGAAAATCAAGGTGTTTTTTTTGTCTCATGCTTCCCGTCGGCCGGCCGGCGTCCAGGAGTCCGTCTGCCGTTCCTTTGAGAGCGGTCAAATATTATTAGACCACAGAAGAAGAAAGCTCGCCTCGCCGGCGCTTCTTAATTAATGTTCGATCTCGTGTTGATGGTTTAATGAGCAGCCGGGCGCGAGCAGATCGCCTCCTGCAATTAATCTCATTGATATTTCCATGTAGGCTTATTTCCTGAGGGTGAAAGGAAACAAGTATGGATCCGGGTTTTTTCTTGATGGATGTCTTTCGTGGACCGAGTATTTCTCAAGGGACGCCTGGAAGTCCTGATGACTTAATTATAACGTCCAACAGTTTCTATTCATCTCCCTCCGTGTGACCGCCGTTATGTTTTTATGACTTTGCAGAAGGTTATAAGCAAGAGCGATCCGCAAAAAAAGGAGTTTTTGTTTTATGGCCGTGTCCTCAAACGCTGAATGACAAAATTGACATCAATATTTTGTGAATTTATGAGACTCGTACAAAAGGTTTCCTTCTCCGACTTTGACTATGTAGGGAGCGGGCGTAAATCTTTTTTTTATCTTTCCATCCCAGCTTTTCAAAACTACGCACAAGAAAAACCATAAAGGGAAAAACTGAGACGAGGGTTTATCCTCTTGAGAGCATGAACATACTGAGGATGAGGACGGCTTGGTTAAATTCTGAAGAAAACACACTTTACTTCCCGGGCAACATGCAACCTAATTGGATCCCAAGTTGGCCGGATCGCTGCATCATAATCCATAAATAACAAGGACTCCAAATGTTGAAGTAAAAGTACATTCAGAGAACTTTCATGATTAATGGCCGATCCGTTTTGAAACCAGATGACGTTTCACCTTGATGTGTGTTTGGAGAAAGTAGAACTGGTCCATTATTTCACACATGAGACACTTTCTCTCTCTTTTTGTGCTGAACACTGAACGTGAATAGAAAACGTGTGAGGATCTAGAATAACATTTCTCAGTCGGGTTGGTCTTGTGACATCTGTCTTTTTAAAATAAACTTCGTCTTCACACTCAGGTTTACACACCGCTGACGTGGACGTCTGCTGACTTTCACATCAGAGACGCAGTTCTGTTCGCATCCTGATTCCTACAAGCAGCCGTGAGATCTTAAATCAGCGACTTTTAGCTTGTTGGTCAGACGTGAGACTGGCAGCTGTGATAAAACTGAAAAGTGTTAAAAAAAAAAAAAGGTATGAAACAGTGAAGTAAGACCTTTTCAATGTTCCACAATGTTCAGCAACTAAACTAAAATCTCACATCAGTAATAATAAAATACCCTCCCGAGATCACATACAGGCTGCACTAGTTTCAACCTATACGCATGTATATGTATATATATTCTATAGATTTGTATTCCAGGCTGTGGGAAGCCATGTTCTCTTGTTACCAATCGATCGGGCTTCTTAGCTCCGCGTCGTCTCTGCAGACTCTGTGGGCGTTTTATGAATCAATGAGCCGTTTCTGCTGCTTGTCACAACACAAGTTGTTTTATTAGGAACGACCCGAACGTGTTTACCTGCAGCCCCGACTCCAAAAACATAGCCAGCAAATCAAAATGTAGTCATCATCCGCCGCCGCTGCTGTTTCTAGGGTCTAACAGTGAATTAACATTAATCTGGGGAGGCAGGATTGATCGTGTTAATGGATTCTCTACATCTTCACATTATGAATTTGAATGTATAAATGAAGAAGTATTCCGGTGGAGGCCGAAGCAGATTGAAAGACGGGATTCGGTGTTTATAGATCTGCACATCGGCGTGTTTGGATTGGTCTTTCATTACGTTTCCCTTTTTCAGAGGTCTGGGAGAGGAAAAGGACAAGGAGAGGTGATGCCCACATTGGACATGGCGCTCTTTGATTGGACAGACTACGAGGACATGAAACCTGTGGACGCCTGGCCGTCCTCCAGGAAGAAAGGTTGGTTATTAGCACTAAATGGGAATGTGCAAAAATAGACCTATTCAGGTTTGTTGGAAATAAAACGCATCAAACTCTAATTGAACTAAAATTAGTAGTTTTGAATGCATTTGGTCATAAACCATAAATATTAGACATTAGATGGGGATCACCACACTGATGAGGGTACATCATCTGGGCACCATGAATGTCTTTATTCAATTTGGTGCCAATCCATCTATTAGTTGTTGAGATATTTGACTGAACAATTGAAAACTTGAAAAATTAGGGGATCTCCATCATCATAAGGATATATCCTCAGGGGACCGTAAATATGGGTGACAAATTTCACTTTGAGACATTTCACTCAGAACCACAAATGTCAAGCTTGTGTTGGCGCCAGAAAAAAAAGCCAGGAGTTCACCAAAGTCTGTAGATTTAACCCTCTGGGGACCATGAATGTCGTTAATGACATATTTCAGTCTGGATCAAAACTGACTGAACAGCAGAAATGTTTTTTTGTTTGGAGGAAACATTTAAATGTCTGTATTTCTGTAAGATCACTGCTCTCCTCCAGCATGTTGAATATATTTATTTAACGTTATGAATCAAATCGATTTGTTTTGAAGCTGTGTATTGATCAGACGCCTTCCGGAATCAAACCATTTATGTTTCCTGTTGCAGACAAAAGGCGGAGCAAGAACCTCAGCAGTGGAAACGTGACCGTGGACGCCGACGCCATCGAGCCGTGTGACCACCACCTGGACTGTCTGCCAGGTCAGTCTCCATCAGTGAAGCATGCATTCTCTCTGCTGGCCACCAGGGGGCGACTCCTCTCTGGTTGTATAGAAGTCTATGAGATAATGGTCCTACTTCTCTCTTGATGTATTATCTCAGTAAACATGAGTTTATGGTCTCAATCTCTAGTTTCAAGTCTTCTTCAATCCAGCATGATGTTCATTTAGTACATTATGGTCCATTTAGAGTCCACCAGACCAGAAAGCAGGGGATGCTTTAGGGGCGGGGCTTCCTGATGATTGACAGGGCTCTACCTCGACTAACGGCTAAAATACCATTCTTGGTCGTAGTGATTACCTTCACTTCTAATTTAGAGTCTGTGGTCTTGATCAAATCAACATTTGTGATTCTCCAAAATACAAATGATCCAAATCACAATTTCGTGATCAATAGATGAATGTGTTTTTTTCCCCCACTGAGCCCTGACGACAAATACAAAGAAAAGTCTGAAAGAAGCTGATTGAGAGAAACTTAATGTTCATGGTCCTTAAGATGAGG